>CAUYQG010156830.1:0-16477 GCA_963574415.1 Tarsius wallacei | reverse complement strand
TAAATCAAAAATTAGCTGGGCGTGGTAGCGCACCCCTGTAGTTCCAGCTACTTGGAAGGCTGAGGCGGAAGGATCGCCGGAGCCCGGCAGGTCGAGGCTGCGGTGGCCAGGAGTGGCCACTGCACTCCAGTCTGGGCGAGACTGAGATTCCAACTCAAAAAAAAAAAAAAAAAATGCATTGCTATCATTTTTCACAAATCAGATTGGCCAGAATCCCAACATTTGGCAAAATACTCTGTTGACAGGCCTGTGGAGAAACGAATAATTTTCTACATTGTTGGTGAATGTGTAGCATGGTACAATTTCCAAGGATGAGGATTTGGCAATATCTAACAAAATTACATTTACCTTTTGACCTTGCAACCCATATGTAGAAATTTACCCTGAAGATATGCTTCCATAATTATGAAAAATAAATGTACAAGTTTATTTATTATGGCATCACTTTTAGTAGTAAAGACTGGAAGTATTTAAATGTCCACCAATAAAAGACTTATTGAATAAACTAATTTATCGCCGCATAATGAAGTCCTATATAGGGGTACAACAGGAATGAGAAGACATCTGTGTATTGACATGAAGGCTATTTTACTTTTTTAAAAAAGTGCAGAGCATGTATATAATGTTTTATCTTCAGTATATGAAAGGAGGGAAATAAGAATATGTATATATATTTGCTAAATTTCTCCCCTTCCCCCACTAAAATACTGGAGGAGTAACCAGAAACTAATAGAAATGGTTCCTATAGAAGGCCTGGAGAGGGACCAAGAAGGAAAGGACAAGAATTGGAGAGGTTTCTGAGCATGCTTGTTTATACACTTTTGACTCATAAACTGTATAAATATTTAACTTCCCCAAACAAATTAAATAAAAAGAAGACAGACCGAAGCCTACAACTGAAAACAAATTAACTTAACTATATATCAAAGGTAACAGAATTACACAGAGACACGAATTATTTCACATAATTTATCACCACAGTACTCAGACTGTACTGAAGTAAAAAAGAATTGAAAAGAAATATTGAACATCAGGCAAGTTTGTTAGTAGTAACATTGGTATTAAAAATTTGAAACTTTCAGCCGGGCTCAGTGGCTCAGCCTGTAATCCCATGCCTTGGGAGGCTGAGGTGAGTAGATTGCCTGAGCCCACAGGTTCGAGACCCACTTGGGCAACTTGGTGAGACCTCATCTCTACAATAAATCAAAAAATTAGCCGGGCATGGTAGCGCACGCCCGTAGTTCCAGCTACTTGGAAGGCTGAGGCGGAAGGATCGTCTGAGCCCAGCAGGTCGAGGCTGCGGTGGCCGGGAGCGGCCACTGCACTCCAGTCTGGGCGACGGAGTGAGACTCCAACTCAAAAAAAAAAAAAAAAAATTGAAACTTTCATATGTGTACATATGTATTATAGATAAAGCAAATTTGAGTAGAAAATACCAATAGGGTCTAATAACTGAAAATTATATATTTATATAACCAAAAAATGTATACACATTTTAAAAAAGGAAAAAACTGTATTAAAGTTGTAATACTCAATAAGAGGAATGCAATTCACGTTTGACTTCTGCAGTTACAAGAGGCACTCAAAGTGGTTATCATCAGCATCCAGACACTTCTGATTATGGTGAACATCTCTTAACATCTCTTAAGGTGTGTATGCATATTTTTGGCATTTCTGATGTGTGCATGTGTATGTGTGTTTGTGTGTAGATGTAGACATAGACATAGACATAGATATCCAAGACTGGCAACATAATTTGCACAAAATAAAAATGTGGGGTCATTTGTTCAAGAAGCCTCTCACTCTCTCAATGTGTAATAGTGTTTTTATTTGTTATTTAATGTTGTTCTAAGAAAAATTTAAAAGTAAAAATTTTAGCATAAATTTTACCCTTTATCTTTATATTGTGCAATGTTTGTTTTAAAAGCAAATATAAGAACATTTAACTCCTATGTGGAATAACTGAAATTTCACAATGTGTATTTTGTGACCGGTCCCAGAGACTGCCTGGAGCTGGCCAGAAGAGACTAACACAAACCAGATTTGGAAAGGCTGGAAGGAGAAAGAAAGGATCTCCCTAGGAACAGGATACAGCTGGTCCTTGAATAACATTGTTTCATTGAATGTCCTTTTGTTACAACGTTGATGAGAAAAAAAGTTGATTCTGCCAGGCAGGGGCCACCGTCTGCATGGAGTTTGCTCATCCTCCTCACGTGTGCTGGGTTTCCTCCAATTTCCTCCCACATCCCAAGCTGTGCACGTGAGGTGAACCAGTGTGTCTCCATGTTCCCAGTGTGAATGAATGTGGGTGTGTGTGGGACCGGGCCTGTTCAGCGCTGGTGCCCACCTGGAGCCCTGAGCTTCTGGGATGGGATCCGGCCACCCGTGATCCCGAACTGGAATGAGCGGATTGGAGAATGAAGGAATGAATGCAAATTATTGTCAAATAAAAATGCATCAGCTGGACTCAGTGGTTCAGCCTGTAATCCCAGCACTTTGGGAGGCCTAGGTGAGTGGATTGCCTGAGCCTGCGGGTTCGAGACCAGCCTGGGCAACTTGGCGAGACCTCGTCTCTACAATAAATCAAAAAATTAGCCGGGCATGGTAGCGCGTGCCTGTAGTTCCGGCTACTTAGAAGGCTGAGGCAGAAGGATCACCTGAGCCCAGCAGGTCGACACTGGGGTGGCCGTGAGCGTGCCACTGCGCTCCAGACTGGGCGACAGAGTGAGACTCCAACTAAAAAAAAAATGCATCAAATGTATGATAATCAGTAAATCAAGCGGTAGGAAAGCGCTCAGTAAGCCACCTTGCTTGACATTGACTCTGAACTGTGGGGTGGGAGGAGGGGCTTGACTATGTTTGCTTTGCAAAGTTTTTTTTTTTTTTTTGAGTCCAGGTTTCACTCTTGTTGCCCAGGCTGGAGTGCAGTGGCACAATCACAGCTCACTGCAGCCTAGAATTCCTTGGCCCAGGCAATGGTTCTACCTCAGCCTCTCCAGTAGCTGGGACTACAGTTGTGCGCTGCCACCATGCTCAGCTAAATTTTGCTCAGACTGATCTCGAAATCCTCGATTCAAGCAATTCTCCCTCCTGGTCTCCCAAAGCGCTGGGATTACAGGCATGAGCCACTGCGCCTGGCCCTCCTTGCAAACTTTTATTCCCTGATTCCACCCACCACCACCACACCCTGCTCACTGATTCACAGAAGTTGTCAGTCATTTTCTTGTTTTTATTCATCTTTCTGAAGTATATGTAGAACTCACACTTAATTTCAATGTTTGATATTAGAAATGTTTGGGGACTTTATTTAGAAGTTTGGTGATGTTTTTGTGACCAGAAATACGCTGTAAGAATTTAACTCTTGTTATATCAATTAGCCTATGGGAAAATCGGTTTCGTTCATTATACGTCATTCCGCTTAAAGTGACACTTTCCAAGACCTTAAAGACACTGAGGACTTACTCTACTCTCTTTGCAGGGGATACCTGAGGGGGAAGTTCAAAGGTTCACAGGCGATCTGGGGCCCTGCCATATGACATGGAGCATGTATGCTCTCACTTGAGCCTGGTAGTTGCCAGGTCCCTTCTTACTGGCCTCTAGACTGATGTGATGTGCCCCAGCTAGGGGCAGGGAAATCAAGTCAGGCATCTTCCTTGCTGTGGTCCTGCCGCCCCAACCCTATGGTGAATGGAAGATCTCCAAGTATATTGCAGCATCCATGCTGGGATGCACTAGGTGCCTGGATGGTGGTTGGTAATAGGTTGCCCCTGTCTAGTCACCTGCTGAACATGATGGGGCACTGCTACCCAAGGTGGGGAACACTACCACCATGACTTGTCCCAAGATACTGCAGGGCAAACACACTTGAACCAACCTTCTCTGCACCCACACACATTGGACACGGAGGGCAATAGTGGTTGCTGGAAAAAGTCAGAGACTGAGAGGCCAGGTGGGGCCCAGGTCACTAGCCCTCAAGATCCTCTCCTGGGAGGTTAGGGAGCTACACATGAGCCGAGGTTCCAAACTTCATTACCCTATTGAACTCTACTTACAAACCACAAATATAGATAAAATTACACAGAATTTCAAGATAGTGATTACAGAGCAGTAAACTTCAAGCACCAGGCCCTTTTGAGCAGGAGTACCTGTATGACTATATTGGCAGCACACCCATGAAGCTGGTCCTTCATATTTTTCAGTGCTGTGCACTGCTCTAGTTAAACGCAATGATATCTCCAATAGCAATAAGCATAACTGGAAACCAGATCTTGGTTTCTAAACACCATTCCCTAATAAGAGGAAACAGTGCTTCTTGAAGACGTGGCTGATTCTTGGGTTGATATGGGCAAAGTACAAGGCAAGGCTAGGGTTTCTTATGCTAGAAAATAGGAGAGCACCAAAAGACTAATGGGGTTATGTCAAAAGGACACAGGAGCCAACTTAAAGGGGTTCTCACTGGCTAAATTTGGGAAAACTGAGCATCAAGAAGAATAATGACTGTAATTGCTTATAATATTGAGTAAATTAAAACCATAAATCTATCATGATACCCAAACAAGAGTCCAACTCATTAGTGATTGATGATGACTTTTATACCAACACTTTATCACGAACTTTGGTAACTGAAGGAAAGTTTACACATTTATCCTGATATTTTAGGAAAAATTTTAGTTCATTCCCATTTAATTCTTCTTTATAGAGGAATTTCAGGTAACAATTGCAAATGAATTTATACAATATCATCATTTTGCATTCTCCAAGAAAAGAATCAGCTCAGGTAAGGATCATCAATGACTGTTAGAACAATTGGGTGACAGGCCAGGCTCAGTGGCTCAGCCTGTAATCCCTGCACTTTGGGAGGCCGAGGTGAGTGGATTGCCTGAGCCTGCAGGTTTGAGACCTCATCTCTACAATAAATCAAAAAAAGTAGCTGGGCTTGGTAGCGCGCGCCTGTAGTTCTGGCTGCTTGGAAGGCTGAGGTGGAAGGATCACCGGAGCCCATCAGGTCGACGCTGGGGTGGCTGTGAGCATGCCACTACACTCCAGCCTGGGCGACAGAGTTAGACTTCAACTCAAAAAAAAAAAAAAAATTGGGTGACAGATTGATGGAGGCAGTATACTTATGTGGTGCCAAAGTATCACCCCCCTCAAGTTACCTTTTTCCCTACTTTTAAAATTTTTTTGTAGAGACAAGGATTTACTATGCTCCCCAGGCTGGTCTCAAGCTTCTAGCTTCAAACTGTCCTCCCACCTTGGCCTCCACTGCACCCAGCCTCAAGTTACTTTTTAATTGCACAGGCAGAAGTTTAGCTTTGTTGTCATTACCTTAACCCAGTGATTACACTTAGTATTACTTATAGTGAGACATGTGCCTCACTTACAGTGATGTTATGTGCCTCCTGAGGTGATGCAATATGAAGTACACAACTTAACATAGGCAGTATTCTTGCTAAAATGTTTAACTTGAATCTAATTACACCTCTACACCTAATATCCAGTTTACAGGTGACTTAGTTTGCCGAGGCTGCTGAAACAATGTGTTACAAACTGTGTGGAATGAATAAGAGAAATTTATCGTCTCACAGTTTCTGGAGGCTGGATGTCTGAGATTAAGGTGCTGGCAGTGTTGATTTCTTCTGATGGCTGTGAGGGAAGAAACTATTCTAGACGTCTTATAGAGGAGTGGCTCAGTGGTTTGAGGCCCTATGAATTAAATTGACAGAAGACAGATTACCAATCACACCTGTAATCCCAGCTACTTGGAAGGCTGAGGTGGGAGAATTGTTTGAGCTCAGGAGTTTGGGATCAGTCTGGGCAAAATAAAGGGACCTCATCTATATGAGAATTTAAATATATATATATTTAATCCAATTCTATATATATCTATCTATATAATATATATATATATATTGGATTCTCACTCGGTTGCCCAGGCTGGAGTGCAATGGCATGTTCACGGCCACTGCAGCCTCAACCTACTGTGCTCAGGTGATTCTTCCGCCTCAGCGTTCCAAGTAGCTGGAATCACAGGCATGCGCCACCAATGCCCGGCTGATTTTTTTGATTTATTATAGAGACAAGGTCTTGCTGTGCTGCTCAGGCTGGTCTTGAAGCCCTGAGCTCAAGTAATCCTCTCACCTCCACCTCGCAAAGTGCTGAGATTACAGGCGTGAGCCACCCTACCCGGCAAAAAAAAAAAAAAATGTACAGACAGATTACCAAGAGGAAAAAATAGATTTAATTGTATATGTGCACAAAGGTGTTCACACAGAAATGTGACTCAAGGAGGCAGTTAGAATTTGGGGCTAACATACCATCTTAGACTACACAAAGGAAAAAGGGTTTTGGGCTTCTTTAAGGGTAGTAAGTTATGGGAAGAAAAGGGCAGGAAATTTATGGTAAATAAGGGTTGTTTTGCTATGTAAATAAGAAACATCTCAGTTGCTAAGAGTCTTCCTAATACAGGAGAGAAAGACACATTATAAATAGAAAATGTATGTCCTTCTTTTAGCTAGAAACAGGGAGGGTAGAGTACTCAAAACAATCGTTATGCTGAAGTGACATATGTGGGGGTGACATATTCCATTCCCTTTCACTTGCTTCTAGCTTCTGGTGGTTTGCTGGCAATCTCTCACGTTCATTGATATGTAGAAGTATCACTCTGACCCCTGCTGTCATGTTCACAGGACATTCTCCCTGTGTGTGTGCAAGTCTATCTCCAAATTTCCCCTTTCTGTAAGGATACCAGTCATTTTGGAATAGGGACCCACTCTACTCTGGTATGACATCATCTGAACTCATGACATCTGCAACCACCCTATTTCTAAATATGGTCACATTCCGAGGTGCTAAGGGTTAAGATTTCAACATATGAACTTGGGGGACAGACACAATTCAACTCATAACAGGAAATCTGGGGGGTCCTCTACAAGAACTCCACTACAAATAACTAATCAGACAAATCCAGAATGTGGAACTTTCTACAAAATCTCTTCAAAAAGGCAATGTATTTTTTTTATATTGATCTTTCTTTTTCTTTTCTTTTTTCTTTTTTTTTTTTTTTTCAATAGCTTTGGGGAATACAAATAGTTTTTGGTCTAGACTTTAAGAGTACCCCCCCAACCTGTGCACATTGTACCCAATAGGTGATTTATTTTTTTTGTTCCTCCACCCTTTCTCCCCCTTTTCTGTATGTCTGAAATTTTTCATAATAAAATGCTGACAGAAAATGAAAAATAAAAAGTTTTTTAAAAAGATCTTGTCTTTCTGTTAAAAATGGAGCATGAAAAAATTCTAACTGGCTTAAGGTATGAATGAAAATTCCGTTCATGAAAAAGAAAACTTTGCTGTTAGGGTTGTTAAACAGTTGGGCTGGTTTCCAGGTGATTCCTTCCCTTTACTGCTGTGAGTTGGATGTTAGAGCACAAGGCCCTCAATCAAGAATGATGGGAAGGCCTCCAAAAGCCCTGCTGACCTCTAAGTATCTCCCCTGCTGGCTTTCCATGTGGCCTGCAATTTCTGTAACCTGGGTCAGTTCTTAGGAATCAAGTATTTTCTCACTATTGGCAGGGCAGTGCCCCCTTTTAAAATGCAAATCTGGAAGGGTGCCTAGGCCCATTAAGCGGGAACAATTGTCTGAGGAGCCACCACCTGCCCAAAGGCTGGCAATTCTGACAGCTCCTTCCCCAACCTCTTACCACCACTGAGATCGGACAATATATGCTCTAGGAAACTGAAATTGGACAATGTGTGCTCTAACAAACTTCTTAGGTGACGATGCCATTTCAAGAAAGCTTATTTTCCATGAGTAAAATGGGGTGCATGAGGTCATTGCTGTTTTTACTTTGTAAACTGGGTGGCCTCTGAAAGCTTCTTTAGAACACTTCAAAGGAAGCCTCCTCAACTCTTCCAGACCCCCACCTCCTTCCCTTTGTAACTGAATTCTTACTGACCCCAAAGTTTTTCACTGAATGAAGAGTTTCCAAGGGTTCTACAAAATACCTGAGACAATTAAAGAAATGAAAACCAGGAGGTCAAGATGAATCGACCCTTGGCAGAGGATTTACATAAATAGGTCCTAACCTCTGGCTGTGAATAAAAGATAAAATGCCCCATTGGGGTCAGAACTGCAGTTCAAGGGCATTTGCAGGGCCAAGCTTGGCTTCTCTGCTATGTCAGGAATTCCAGGAATGCCACTGATCATTGTGTGTTGGCAGGGCTCAGGGGGTTGCAGCCAGGCTAACAGAAACCCAGCCCTGCCCACTGGGCGAAACTACAGCTCTCCCACACAGCAACCTGCAAGTCAAGAGCGTGGGAAACAAGTAAGTTAAGAGAGAACCCAGAAGTAAAGCCTTCTGAAATGGAAAAGAGGCATTCTCCTGAAAGGTGACCAAATTCTTGTTTTGGATAGTAGTATTAACCTGGAAGGTTTGAGGGGAGGTGGGTGGGAGAAGGGCATGTCCCTTTCGAAGAGCCACTTTGTTCCTTCTGTGGAGCACAGCACTGCGAGAGACCTCTGCCCTTTACCTGTAGATCAGCTAACACAGTACTGGCCTTTGCTAGAATGAAGGCCTCCACTATGTATCCTTCTGCTGCTACCTAAGAAAGAAATCTTACAAGGGTGTTAAAAGATAATTTCCCCCAAAAGTTAAAATCATGGCCTTCATATAAATGTAAAGATGAATATGTGTTAAAGATTTTTGTTTTACTTATATAACTGAAGGAACCAGGCAGATGTTTTAACTGGTTTAAAAAAGAAGCAGCCCAGATTTATATGGAGTAAAATGGAGAGATGAATTGCAAATGGAGGCAAACTGTTTGTTATTATTTTTTCCCACAAGGGAGAAGGAAGTCAAGTGAACCAGGCAGAACAGAATTTGCATATCTATCAGTGGCCTACAACTTACAGAGTGATGAATAGCTCAAGTAGAGTCAGAATCAGATAATGCCAGAAAGCATGTGCTATAGGTAACAAAGGGTTTTCCATTGAAGTAATAAATTTACAAGGACAAGAAATTTTGCTTTCTAAATATTGCCCTGCCTCTCATCCCCCACTTCAACATACACATACTTTTTGGACAAAAGTGAGTAAGGTGGGCTTGAGAATCTTTGGTCGAAGTTAACCCCCAAACCTCCACAATGTTCTACCTTGCTTTGTTTCCCTGTCACATAAACATGCATACAATCATGGTTGGATTGTTCCTTGGTGAATTGAGAAGGATTACAAAGAGACTGCCTTGACTGGCTTATCGTGCTTTCTCTCTCTCACAGCATTTGGCTCTAAAGAGAAAACACTAGGAGGATGGGAACTCGGGACAGAGAAGCTAATTGCTCTGCAGCTGTTTGGGCCAGCACAAGCCCTAATCTTGATGGCCATCTTGGGCTTCTTTTGCTAAGGGTCTTCAAAGCGACCCACTGCATCACGTAAAACAAAGAACAGGGGTGTTCTGAATTTTCCTGCTTAGAGAGCATGTTTTTCTTTTCTGTTGCATCAAAGGGGTCTGTTAAGCTTTCTAAAAGTGCTAACACTGACCTGATAGCTACAGCAACAGTTGGAAATTTGGGCTGTTTAGATGAAGCTCTTCCCCCTATACCTGCATCTAAGTGAAGAGGCTGAGATTCAAAGTAAAATCATGTTGAATAATTAATTCTCATTCCTGATTGAATTTAATTTTATATTGTTGCATAAGAAATTAATCTAAAAAGCATTTGTTTTTAAACTTGGAAAATCTTGTTTTAGGCTCATTTATTTAAAGACAAGCAAACAAAAACACCAAAACTACTAGCTTAGGTCTTTACTGACTACCCCCACTGCCCCCCACCCCATTTTCTCTGGAGCAGTGATTGTCAGGCCACTGCATAAATTTTACTATATTATCTAATGAACAAAACCAAGGCTGGTGATGTTGAGAAAGCCTGAGAAAAAAAGATGTCATAGTGACAGCACACTTCTGCAGAATTCCATCCAAAAGCAAATAAGTAACCCACTGTTCTATAAAGCACAGGGCACATTCTTAAAGGAAAAAACTGCTCTCAGAAGTGCGTGTGAGACCCTGGTCTGTGTAAAGCAATTTACACTGGGCTCTCTTCACATTGGCACGCAGGTATGCGGGTGTGGGTTTGCAGACATTCCTTTCTGACTCATTACCCACTTTGCCCCTACCCCCTCCCAATCCTCTTAGTGCTTGAGGCACTTTTTCCGGCTTACCCTGGGCTGGGACTGAGATTGATGGTATCTTGGCACTCTCCAAAGAAAAGCTGTGCCCCTTTGCACTTTCCTTTTGTGGTTAGTCCTTAAGACTTGTTGCCAAGCTCTGTTAAGTGGGCATGGAATAGCTGCTACAAAGCTGAGAGTTCTTACCTGCCATGGGGCTGTGGTTCATGTAGACTCTTCTGTTGATCTGTCAGTCAACACATATTTATCAACCAGACAGACAGTGAAATAGTGAAGGGGATCAGAATACGCCATCCCAAAATATACCACTTTGGCATAACGATTATGTTGATTTGAAGACACTTAGCTCTCTGTTCTCTCCTTTTTGTGCCTTAAAGCAGGGCATACATTTATCTTTGAAAAAGTAACATAAATTTTCACTTGTAAAGGTGTCTCCCTGTCTTGTAACAGCAAGAGAACCACTCTGGGGACAACTCTTAGCACATAACAAACCTTACTAAACAACTTTTTTTTTTTGAGTTGGAGTCTCATTCTGTTGCCCAGACTGGAGTGCAGTGGCTGCTGCTGGCCACTGCAGCCTCGACCTGCTGGGCTCCGGCGGTCTTTCCGCCTCAGCCTTCCAAGTAGCCGGAATTACAGACGCGCGCTACCATGCCCGGCTAATTTTTTGATTTATTGTAGAGATGAGGGCTCACCAAGTTGCCCAGGCGGGTCTCGAACCCACGGGCTCAGGTAATCCACTCACCTCGGCCTCCCAAAGTGCGGGATTACAGGCTGAGCCACCGAGCCCGGCCACTAAACAACTTTTATTTGCTGTAAATTTTCTAGTCACGAACCAGCCCAGTTTCCTCATAGAACATACATACACGCACATGTTAAACTAGAGATTGACCCTCCTTGTCTTAAAACTTGAAGCTTACATTTGCCTTATCTGAGTTCCTTTCTCAGGAAACTGCCCCTCAGGGAAAGGACTGAGACTCACCTGATCACCACATCCAGACAATGAGATGCCAGATACCTCATCCGTCATGATCGTCATGATCATTTCCTTATCCTTCCCTAATTTCAGTTTTCCAGCACATAGCTACATTCCTGTCCTACTGTATGTCTACATACAAGAGGGAACCCCCCCAAAAAAATGGAATTAACTTTTGGAGCGTGGGCCTCTTGTATTACAGGCCGCCCTCACTAGGAAATTGTTCTAGAAATCTATTGGGATCAGTGTACCAGCAAGCGTTGTTGTGAGAGGCTACATTTGTCTTCAGTGAATTTTTTTTGGAGATTCTTTCAATGCATTTGCCCATTTCATGATGGGTGACTTACAAGCACACCTGACCACACCACATAGAGTGTTCAGCAGTTTTTGACCAAAAATAACATGACCCCCATGCCCCACTCTCCCTATTCACCCAATCTTGCCCTGAGTGACTTTTTTTGTTTCCCTGGATGAAAAAAGTCCTCAAAGGGACTTTGAGGACTTTTGAAACAAAAAATGTAAGAAGCACTATAAGGCATTAAAAAATGATGAATTCAAAAACGGTTTTGAATGGTGGAAAAAGCATCTGGATAGGTGTATTGCATCAAATGGAGAGTACTTTGAAGGTGACTGAAGTTTAAGAATTATATATATATGTTGAGGTCTCACTCTGTTACCAAGGCTGGAGTGCTGAAGTGCATTAGGCCTATTATGGCTCACTGTAGCCTCGACTTTCTGGCTCAGGTGATCCTTCTGCCTCAGTCTCTCGAGTGCCTGGGACTACATGCATGCACCACCATGCTTAGCTAATTTTTGGATATTTTTGTAGAGACAAGGTCTCTCTATGTGACCCAGGACTCTCTATGGTATTCCTGGGCTCAAGTGGTCCTCCCTCCTCACCCTCCCAAAATGCTGAGATTACAGGTGTGAGCTACTGCTCCCAGCCATCTGCTTTACTATATAAATCATTGACTTTAGTGGGACAGGGAAATGAATTTGAGACTGAATTTCCCATTTTCCTTGGCTGATATTACTTGAATAAAAAACTTCTTCCTTGACAGTACTTGTTGTCTCAGCAATTGACTTTCTGTGCAGGAAGCAACAGGACATCTACTGAACCCCTGACATTTTGATAGGTCACATTCCCATAGTTTACCCCTCCTTCAAAGCCCCAGACCACTTTGCCTTTGTCTAGCCTAAGATTACATATAAGCCCCAAATTCTAACTACCTCCTTGAGTCACATTTCTTTGTGAACTCCTGTGCATGCTTAAAGATAGTTTTTCTTCTGTTAATCTGCCTTTTATTGATTTGATTTGCAGGTCTCAGCAACAGAAGTGGGCTTCTAGCATGGCCTAGAGATGCATAGGCCATGGCAGATGAAGCCAACTTCCCCAATCTGAGTAGAGGACTGAGGGCCTGGGGGAGTCAAAAGCAGGAATGGGAGCCAAGGATGAGAAAGAGCTCCAGGAAGGGCCTGAGAAAGAGGGACCTTAAATGTAGCATCTTAGGTTCTAAAAAGAGGCTGAGTGAGAGGAAAACATGGAGAAAGGAGTATTATGATATGAACTTTCCCTTGTGCCTTGAGTTCCTGGAAGTTTCTCATTGACTTCTGTGTCCTGTTGTTCTGCATCCTCTGCAAAGGAAAGATGAACTCTGTTGTCATGTAGGTGATGGGGTTCAGGATGCACTACCTTAAAATATAGCATCTTGAAGAAAATGGCAGTAACAGAAAGATTACTTTCATCTTTCTCTATCCTTTTCCCCTGAAGCAGGTTGAAGGATTCTCTGACCATCCCCTAAAGTAAGTCATAAGACCCTCATGGAGAGATGCCCTCCCTAACCCCAGAATGTGAGATGCCCTCCCTAACCCCAAAAGAAGGAAAGGAACATCCTTATCTCTGAAGACACATGGACACAGAGAAGAATTCAAAGAAACTGGCCTTGTTAAATTTCCCCTGTTGATTGCTATTAGGTCATACTCTTTTGTCCTATCACATTTCTCTATGACTGTCCACTCTCCATCAAGCCTAACATAAACACTCACGTTTACCTGTTTCTTTGGGTCTTCATTTTCTTATGAAGGCTCTTATGTCACATAAAACTAATATTAAATAAATGTGTATGCTTTTCTTTTGTTAATCTGTCTTTTTTATAAGGGCCTCAGCCACGAACCTAGGATAGGTAGAGAAAAATTTATATTTTTCCTCCCCTACATGGGCCCAGATGTAACCACCACTGTTAGTAGTACTTTACTTGACTTTGCCTACTCAGGAAAAATTACTGGATATGCCTCTACCCCTCCCCATTTCTATCAAACGTGATTTAGCATTGTACTGGAAGAGCAACAATTTGAGCACTTCATAGAGGCTACTCTAACATGTTGCTTATTCTAAGGGATAGTAAGTAAGATCCTCATGATCATGTGTTCAAGGTGTGCTGCCCTAAGGGCCACTACTCTGTATCTTCACAGTGCTGCCTTACTGAGTTCCAAAAGTCCAGGAAAATTTTCTGGGTTTAGACATTCCCATTATTCTGAAAAAATTTTTTTCCTCTTCCAATATGAACCTGCTTAGACAAAGTAACTATATACCACTGAATATAAAGTCATGGTCTATTAAAGAAAATAACTTCTCCAAGTCTAAAGCTGTTAGAGGTAGGCACTAGGCTAGTTTCCCAGTGAATCCAAGCAAAGAGAGGAATCACTAGGGAAGCCATTTTTATTCTTTGAATTTTATGTTTGCAATTAATTCTATGAATTGTTCACACTGGTTCAGAATAGCATATGATAAACCACAGCATTGCTACTCACAGCTTTTTTTCCTGTCTTTATGATCAGTAGGCTTTCAGTAAATGTGCATATTTTGAGTTTTGCAATACCTGACACATAGGTTGTAAAGAAGAGATTTTCCACTTATTAAAGAGATAGCAGTAAAGCAGCAAAACCTTTCAGAGGGGTATATGTTTATCAGAATATCTACTTAATTAGGGCTAACTTCATTTTCTTTGGTTTTTCTTGAGAAAACATTTGTGAAAATATCTAATTATGAATACAAACTATTTCCTGTGAGTTATCTGTGATGTTTGCACTAGTTTCCCCCTAGATATTTATATAGCCAAGATGTTTGAAAACTTGGGTTCTATGGGCTCGGTGGCTCAGCCTGTAATCCTGCGCCTTGGGAGGCTGAGGTGAGTGGATTGCTTGAGCCCGTGGGTTCGAGACCCGCCTGGGCAACTTGGCAAGACCTTATCTCTACAATAAATCAAAAAATTAGCCAGGCGTGGTAGCATGCACCTGTAGTTCCAGCTACTTGGAAGGCTGAGGCGGAAGGATCGCCGGCACCCAGCAGGTCGAGGCTGCGGTGGCCAGGAGGCCACTGCACTCCAGTCTGGGCGACAGAGTGAGACTCCAACTCAAAAAAAAAAAAAAAGAAAACTTGGGTCCTATCTTCTCTGACATAAACAATTTTCTATGAAACCTTCCATGTTAACCTGTGGTACCTGATTCTCAAACCTAATAAAACTCTAGCTTATTATTTTCTCCCACACAATGCCTTTGACTCTAGCTGTTTTACTGTTAGTCTCAAATTATACACTTTATTCTCCTAACCATGGGCCCCAATTCCCACACAATGAGGGCAAACCACAGAGTAGCAGAGAGGAAAGAACATTGCTTTTCCTCCATGGATGCTTTCCATCACTTTCCATCTCTCTGCTCTATGGATACTATTTTGCGTTGGGAAAATAGTAGTGTTCACAATTTGGTCTCCTGGATTTAATTTATAACTACTTCATATTGGTGACTTAAAAACAAAAACCTCAAAGAAACAAAATGGCAAGCCCTAAAGGCCTGTTTTTCTTCTTTTTTGGCCCAAGTGGGTACCCGAGGCTCAGTTCACATACATCGAGTTACCAAAATGCTGCCTTGTATAAATTTTTGAAAGACAGAGATGAGTTTGTAATGTTTTACAGACCTGATTCAGAGCTCTATCTAGTTTTTCTTTTTTATTTTTATTTTATTTATTTTTTATTTTTTACAAGACTTAAAGTACATTTTTAATTGATCTCAGACAAAAACTACTCGGGGTCGTCAGTAATCACTTTAGCCCATCATCTGCTGGACCCATATCCTAAGCAGCCTTGAGGAACTGGGTTAACCAGTTATTTTGACTACTTCGTATCATCCATAGTATTAGAAAAAACAAGGTGTTATTGTATCAGTGAGGTTAAAAGCATAGCTGGCAACAACATCCAGTCTCTTATAACCCATATTTTTTCTTCAGCTCTTCTACTTTGTTGACGTAAGCTTTCATGGCATCTTCCTTGGTAGTCCCTTTCAGCTCGTTCCAGGCATCCCACTTGGCCTTGCCCTTGAGGTCCAACATCCTGGGTCGATCTGTATTTACATCTCCCACAGTTGCTTGTTTGTAGTGCCCATAGATAAACAGCATCTTGTCGTTGTCTGCTGGCTTGGTCTTGAGGTACTTAACTTCCTCTGCAGTCTTCTCAAACTCAGCCTGAGATATCCTGGCCGCGTTGCCTAGTTTTTCTTTTGGGTAGTCTATCTGTTATATCTGTGATGAAAACAGGCACTGTGTGTATAAGTAAATTCAGAACCAGAAACAAAGAAAACATCAAGATTCCAATAACTCAAGAGAACCCAGCCTTTTACCTTCTCATCTCTATACTTCCAGATCACTAATGATCATAAAGGTGATCGAAGCCCTGAACTGATTTTATCATAAAGCCAGTCTTCTTTGTGGGTACTTTAGTTCTGGAGACAAGAATCATGAGATCAGATAAAGCAATGTGGAGGACTGAAAGTTGGCTGGAATGACGCTCGGGGCACAGTTTATGTGGTTGGAGCATTTCCTGCATGCCCTTTGAAACCTCTGAACTCAGCTCTTCAAAGTGAGAGCCAACTTATTCTGTCTTTCCACTGAACACATATATTTGCTGCTTATCATCTTTTTTTTTTGGCATCCTCATCCTTGATTGATTTAGCCAGCATTGATTTATCAAAGCAAAAAGCATTGCTCTGGCTGAGTCATAAGTTACACTTTTACCCTGCATTACCTGGCCCTGTAGAAATGAAAGCATAAAAATAATGGAGGTTTTGTGTACAGGTCTATACACACACATATCTTTCTCTTTGCTTCATTCATCATGCTTTTGCTACTTCCACTGTTTCTCTCCCCAACTCTTGCCCACTCCCACTAATAGTAGTTGATTAGAGAGTTATATTTTCTCTTGAGCCAATGGGTGATTTTTCAAGTTGACCCCGTTAACATCAGTTACAAATGTTTGTTTTTCAGAAGTTCCTCTTTT
>CAUYQG010156827.1:0-11700 GCA_963574415.1 Tarsius wallacei | reverse complement strand
TATGGGATAATGGTATAAATTAAAGATGGAAATTCTGAAGCAGATTGTGGAACGTTCAGATTTATAGAAAGGGCAAGAATATTGAAACTTTCCCTGAAGTCAGTGGAGGACTATATAAGATATTTTAAGTTGGTAGATAATTTTTACACTTCATTTTGCAAAGTAAAATCAGTTCACAATGCTAGTACTGAATCATGATCTTAGATGTGAAATAGTCATAGTGAGGTGTTCAAACCCATTTTTTTTTTTTGATTTATTGTAGAGATGAGGTCTCGCTTGCCCAGGCGGGTCTCGAACCCGCGGGCTCAGGCAATCCACTCACCTCAGCCTCCCAAAGGCGCGGGATTACAGGCTGAGCCACCAAGCCCGGCTCAAACCCATTTTTAACTGCTGTGTTCTTTAAGTCACAAAAGTACATTTCTAACTTGATAATTTGTGTTCTTCCTCATCCTTACCAAGAGTGTAAGTGAACAGCATTTTAATACATGCTGAAGAAATACAGACAATTTAAGTAATAAAATAATTCCAAATAAGTTATATACAAATATTGTGTAAATATATGGGGATGTGAGAAGTTCAGAAGTGTTAAATATACTCACATACATGTAAAGTAGATTTCCATAACTTTGTCATCTTGCAAAGCAGAAACTCTGTATCCATTAAGCAACAATTCTCCTTTTTCTCATGCCCCTACCCCCTGGTAACAACTATTCTGCTTCTTGTTCATATTAATTTGAGAACTTAAGATAACCTCATGTAAGTGGAATCACATGGGGCTTGTATTTTTGTGGCTGGCTTATTTCTCTGAATATTTTAATATCTACAATTTTTTATAATGTAGAAAAGCCCACTCAGGTTGATTTTCGGCTTTTTAACAAAAGAGAGTGGCTTGACTCCATGTTAAAAATATATTTTTAAGAAAATATATTTTAATTAGTTATAAATTTTTTGAGTGTCAAGCTTTGAAATAAAATATATAAATCATTTCAATAATATTTATTTGCATAGATTTGAAAGTTTAATAATTAAATCAGCAAATTTTTTTTAGTTTTGTCTATATTTTAGGCACTGTTTTATGCTTTGGGAATGATAGTGTTGGACTATAAAGACACATATTTGTTTTTACTGAGTTTATATTACAGAGGATTGAGTTCATAATAGAGACAGATAGAGGATTGATAGATTAAAAACCTCGGGTAATACTAAGTAGTATGAAGTACTATGAGGTGTGATGGTGGTGAATCTGAGGTATCATTAAAAGAAGGCACCAACTAAGAAAAAAAGAGAAAGGAGCAGGGCATTCCAGGGACAATGAAGTGCTCACATGGAATCTCTTGTCCTGGGAGTCACAAACATGAGTTTATCTGGGGAAATCAATACTAACACATTCATATCATTAAAATGAAAAACTTCCCGTCAGACTAAATGTTCTTGTCTTCATTCTAGTGGCAAATAACTTTCCCTTGTATTGGTAATAGTAACAGTATTATTCATTATTATTTATAGACTGAGGTCCAGATAAAACCCATTTCAGTCTAGCATCATGGGCTTTAAAAGTTGAATGAAATCCTTGAAACAACCTAATCACACTTATAAATAATACTAGATCTGGAAGATAAGTGAAATGGTTAAATTAACACAGATAACCTGTTACAAGTGATAGCGTTCAGGAGATCAGGCATAAAGTCAAGAGTACACAGTGTTTGTGAATGAGGGAGTAGATGACTATCTAGATCTCTCACTTAAACAGGAAAACTGTGATAAAAATTGGAAGAGAGCTTCCTGTTCTCCCCACCCTCCACATATATTGCTGGGGAGAAGAATCCGATTCTCCATATCCAAGCATTTCCTGGGAATAGCTGGCAGATTTGTTATGCAATTCAACATAGATACCAACCTCTGGGGACTGTGGCAGGCAGATGAACTTGGATACTGCTCTAATTAAATCCCTGGGGGATCTCAATTACTAGAAGGAACCACTGCTCACTTCTTTTTGTTATTTGCATATGTAATCAGGATCAAAAAAATTTGTAGCTGAAAATACCTGTAAAACAAACACTACTTGTTTTGGGGGTCACATAATTTCCCCAGAGAGTATCCCAAGAATGAATCTGGGTAACGTACATGCAATTCTTACATATTCCTAGAGTCTCAAGTATAATGTGTCTCTCCGTTTATCTTGAATGTGATTCTGTAGCCATGGGGCAAGATATCAGTCTTCTGGACATTGGGTTATCTGATGATGTTAACCAGGAGAGAAATAAAGAAACAAAAACAGTATAGTTGAGAGGAGAAAGCTTTATTCCAGGCACTAGTATTAATTAGCTATGCCAATTTAGGCAAGATGCATTAACCTCATTGAACCTCATTTTTAAAAATTGTTGTTTGCAAAATGGAAATAATTATACCAACTTTCAAAATCATAATTGGAAAATTTACTGCTTCACATATTGTGTTTCTAAATATAGTCCAGTTTATTTTATTTTGCAGAATCAAGTTCAAATAATATAAGGCTGTATGTAGGTTGTTTGGTCAGTTTATCCTCAGATTCATTCCTCAACCTTACTCTTCTCTGCTCTCTAAGGCAGGAAGAAAGAGTAATGAAGGCTCTACTCCTGAACTGCTGTGTCTGCTAGCTTTTAGCTGGACCAGGGCAATGGTAACTGTATACAGTTGAGATAGCTAGCTAGGTAGATAGATAGATGATAGACAGACAGATAGATAGACAGAAAAGATAGATTCATAAGCTGTTGGCATTGTCAAATATTTTGCAGAAGTCAGAAAATATTTTCAATTCAAGGAAATAATGCAGCACTATTTTTGTTTGATGTGAGCATATCTGCTAATCCCTGTATGTTAAAGCATGTCTTCTGATGAATTGATCAAGTTGAGCTCAGAAGAAAAGTCAGTAGCTTAAGCCGGTTGAGAGTTCAAAAAAGATGGTGTTACTGAGGTAGGATCTTCAAAGAACAGCAACCTCAGTTGGAAATTAAGAATAAATAAAAGGCTGGGCTCGGTGGCTCAGCCTGTAATCCCAGCACTTTGGGAGGCTGAGGAGAGTGGATTGCCTAAGCCCACGGGGTTGAGAACAGCTGGAGCGACTTGGCGAGACCTCCTCTCTACAGTAAATTAAAAAAAAAAATTAGTCGGATGCGTTAGTGCGTGCCTGTAGTTCTGGCTACTTGAAAGCCTGAGGTGGAAGGATCGCTGGAGCCCAGAAGGTCGACTCTGGGGTGGCTATGAGTGCTACACTCCAGCCTGGGTGACACAGTGAGACTCTAACTCAAAAAAAAAGAATAATAATAATAAAATAATGAGAATGGCTATCTTTGCATCTTGATGGCATAAAGAAAAAAAAAACTTCAAATTGTAAACATTCAAATTTTGAATTCACATTACATTTATGGCCCAAATAAATGCCAATATGCAAAAATATCCAAGCCTCAGGGAAACCAACTCCCCCACCACCACCAAAAAAAAAAAAAAAAAGAAAGAAAGAAAAAAGAAAGCACCAAGAAACATTGGTTCACAAATAAACAAAAAAATCACTAAACACAAGTCAACAAGACTCCACAAATGGGTGACAGCATTTATTACTATGCTGGCTTTGACCATGCCAACTTGAGTAAGACAAAAGAGAGTCTCATGATTTCTTTCTTTATACTTTCCATTATTGTTGGGCACAAAGAAAATTTGCATACAATTTGAAAGTAGAGCACTCTTAAAAATTCAATGTAGACTTACTCATATTTGGAGGATCTTGGGACTCATTTTGCTACCTGGGCAGTATTCATCGGAAGGCTCCTGTCTCCCACATGCCAATGTAGCTCTAGGAAGAGTGCCTGTCCTCCTGGTACAGGTCATTCATGCTTCAAGGCTAGAAACTATAATATGGGGAAAGCCACAGAGAATATCAGTTGTTCTTACTCTCTCTCACTTCATGCTTACAGTTTTTCCCTTATTGTCACGTGTTCTGTGATATCAGGGTCAGTATCAGATGCAATGAAACAGCTGAACTTAGTATACTTCATCAGTTCCCACAATCTAAAAAGGTCAGACTGCTATATTGAATATTTTATTCTACATAACTTCTACTGATTCTGCTTCTCTGGGTAAAATCTTACTAATGAAATAGTAAATTATATAGTTACACTATGAAGAAGTAAAGTAAGATTGTCAGAGGTCATAAAATAATCATGAATTTAATAACTGAAAAGCGAAGAGAATGCATTGAAATTATATGTATTTATACATATATACACATAAAAAAGTGATGATGAAACAAGTTTTAATCATACAAATAAGTGCAAATAACAAAATATTAAGAGAAAAAAACTAGAGGCTTTTATAAAGCAAAATCTAAAATGTTGAAATATATAAGAATACAAGAGGCATGTCTGAGTCCAGGGTAAATGATCAAAACTTTTTAAATAAAATAGACAAAGATAGACTAGGCAAACACAAATAAAAGGACAGACCAGAGTTCAGATCAACCGAAAGATATGGCAAGGGACAAAGAAAAAAATACATTATAATGTTAAAGGGTACAGATTCCAATTAAGGTAGGAGTTATAAATATTTAGGCACACAATAGCATAACAAGTTTCAGAGAAAAGAAAAAAAGCTCATGAACAAAAAGAAATAAAGCCATTAACATTGGATATTTCATTTCTTCACTCTTTATTCAAAAACAAAAAATCATAGGTTTGAATTGCATAGTTAATAAATGGGCTTTTTATAGGTTTATATCAAAATTTTAGCATGTTTTTTATGAATTAAAAATTCATGAAAATTACTATAAATTAGACAACAAAGTAAACATTGATGCTTTTTAAAAGATACAATACAGATAATATTTTCTAACCAAAGTGAAAAAAAAATAAGAAGTCAATGGAAATCACCAAAAGTGCCTTTCTGCTTGGAAATTGAAATATATGGAAAAAATATAAAAATAAGATAATGGTAAAACAAAAAACCCAAAGATATAGTACAGTAAGATCTATTAGATGAAATGAAAACTATTTTTGGAATAAAGTCCATACTTTATCTCTATATCTATATATCTATCTACATGAAAATAGATTAATTAAACATCCAGCTTGAAAAATCTAAAAAAAGAACGAGGAAATCAAAAGAAAGCATAAAAGATGATTTAACAAAAATAAAAGTAGAAAAGAGTTGTACAAAAATAATAGGAATGATTTAAATACACATTAGATTCCCTGAAATATCTACCAAAAAGAATAAGTGAGATTCAACTCTCAAAAATATATCTATGCATACATAAGGATGAATGGAGATCATCTTGGAGACTGGCTCCCTCACTGACATGGGTAAAATAATGAAATTCTCCTAAAAGTAAAAAAAATCCTTGAAGAAATGGAGAACATATGATATTCTACAAAAGGAATGCTTAACATAATCAAGCTACTTGTTCTTCTTAAGTAATATTTTAATTTAACAATCTCAATGAAAACAGTATGAGGATTTCTTCCTAAACTAATAAAGTTGATTATAAAGTTTTTTTTTTCAAACACACAAAATTGGTCAGGAGATTTAAAGAAGGAAGAAGAGAAGCGCTAGCCCAATCATATATTGAAACGTAGAGTAAACATTTTTAAACTAAAATTGTTTCATATTTGCCCAGGCATAGATAGTCAGAAACCAAAAAAGAAAGTCAGAAATAGATCCAGTAACATAGGTACATTTGATAACAATAAGGCAAATTCTGAAAACACTTGGGAAAAGTTACACTTTTTAGTAACTTGTATTGGGATTTATTGAAAACAGTTATAATAAAGAATATAAATATTAATCCTTTCTCCATGGTACAAATCAGAATGAATTACAAAAGAACAAGTTCTAGAGAAACACTTAAGTGAATTTCTCTTAAATCTGAAATTGTGAAAACCTTAAATATGTTTCAAATCCAAAGCTAACAAGGAAATGATAGACAAATTAAATACACACACATTTTAAAAATGACAATGTGGAGAAAATACAAGTTTAGCAGAGTTAATGTCCTTAATAAGTAGAAAGCTTTTACAAATAAGAAAACAACCAGGATCATTATAAATGAGTTTAAAAATGAACAGACAGTTATTTTTCAAAAAAAGGGGGGAGAGGGGGTTGAAACACCTCTTAACTACATGAAAATCTTCTCAATCTTGCATCAACTAATAAAACTGAAAATAAAAACTATACCGAATTAGCAGTAGTGGGAAACCATCAGAGGAGGGAGAATGGGATTGGCAGAGAAACTGCCAGGGAGGGAGAGGCATGTTTCATCCACAAGGGTACCTGCATAATGAACATTTGTATACCTAACCCTGAATTGTATGCCACATCTTTAAAATAAAGGGGGAAAAAAAGTATGTGCAGAGTGCCTACCACTTGGTCGATTCAACTCCATATAGATTTGGAGGAAATTTTGTAGCTATTAAAAAGAAAACAAAAAACTATACCATGGTTCCATCCCTCTCTTGCAAGATACAAAACAAAAAGTTTGACAACACACACTGTTCACTGTTGACAAAACTTGATGAAACATGCACAATCACACAACAGTGGTAGGAATGACTATTATAGCCCCACTGAAAAGTATAAAACATTGATGAGGTAAATTGGAGAATATATAAATAAGTGAAAATACATCTGTGTTCATGAATTGGAAGAATTAATAATAGTAAAGTGTCCATACTGCCCAAAGAGATCTACAGAGTCTCTTGTAGCTTAGTTTCAAATTATGTCATGAGCATCATAAAATGATCTTGTGTTCACCATCAAACCTGTAAATATGTCTATATTTTTCTGTAGCTTAATAGGCTATGCTTGGTACTATCCAATTATTGCTTCAACATTTGCAATGCTGTGGATATCTCTTTCTGGGATTCATTTGCTCTGGTTGGCTATATTTAGAGGGTGGGGCATGGATTATTATTGTTCAGAGAGAAGTAAAATGTCATTTATAAAAAATTAAAGCCTTATGAATAACTATGGAAATAATTTAAATTATGCCATATATAGCTAATTTCTCAGGAATGTAAGACTGATTTCTCAAGAGCTGTGTCAGAAAACAATTAAGCTCTAATGTTCTAGATAGCATATGTGTAATGAATTAATGTCACTCCCATGGAAATCTTGGAACTTCCTTTACCCCAGAATTTACTAGTAAATAAATTTATTTGCCCAAATACTGAAGTTTATTTGAAGTTTAGAGAAATAAATCCTTGAGATATTGGTTGAAAAGGTTGAGGAAAAATGGATTCATGTAGATTTAATTTTATGTCTTTAAGTAACTCTTAGTAAAATAAACCACAAAGACAAAGCCAGTCATCTTTTTCCCAAACCACAGCCACCAGAAAGTAAGCAAATAATCATTGACAACATATTTGGGAAATTAATAAGCTGTGACAATCAATCTTAAAAGCTAACAATTTAAAAAGTGATGTAAGTACAACATAGAAGTGTTATGTTAATTCATTCCTTCTTTTAATCAAAAAGTATATGACTACTAATAATCAGGAATTAATAAGTCTCATGTTTTCTTTTAAAGCATTCATGATTGCTTCGGACATAGCAATGTAAATAAATATTATTATTTATATGAAACAGTATAAATGAAAGAGCTATAATGTGTTATGAGATTTTACAAATGCATATTTCCATTAGGAGTATTAAACTTTACCACATGAATTTGCAGATATTTGATGTTTTTTGACTTACAGAATATATAATTCTATGTACCTCAATCTAATATTATTAGTTCTCATAGTGCTGAAATTGAACTCGATCTTGAAACAATACATCTAATTAGAATCAGTTTCTGAAGCCAGTGACCTGAATGCTACAAGGTTTTAAACAAGATTGAAGAACACTATTTCTTGATTAAATTAATTTTGAACTAAATGATCTAAGGCAGGTCGGTGGCTCTGTACCACAAATTCCTGATGACTTTGATCACTTCCAAACCCAGTCTGAAGTCTTATCCTGTGACCCTTAGTCTCTCCATTCCAGAAAGCAGAATGGAGGCAATCATGAAATATGATGTGGGGCCCCCCAAAATGCATTATCTTTTGGAGGGTGGGCCCCTTGTAGTACAGGATTCCGCCGCTAGATAAGTGTTCTAGGAACCCGTTAGCATCAGTATACCAGCTAGTGTTGTTGTGAAAGGCTGTGTTTAGCTTCAGTTATTATTATTATTTTTTAAAGATTCTTGAAACACATTTGCCCATTTCATGAGGGGTGACTTACTACCACTCCTGCCACACTATGCTGAGTGTTCAGCAGTTTTTTACCAAGATGGTCAAATGGGAGGTAACAAGAGTGAAAATGAGATAAACATGACTTTTCTATTTTTCTTGTGGTATGGGGGTTAATTTTGCAAACCCATTGCAATTTAACATATGAGTATAGAGAATAAAGTAATAAAACTACAAAAGGTGCAATAATTCTAATATGCTTAGTTTGTTTCTTCAGTAAATTTTAAAAGGCATTATTTTAACTTTAAGCAAATTTAAAGCAGAAAAAGTAAATAACATGCAGTGCCTATGGGCATAAAGTTGCTGTCAAATTTATATTCTAACAATGGTAAGCACAAATAATTTGTAGAAAAAACTTTTTTTATTTTATGCAATTAAGTTTACAAAAATATTCCAAAATTATAAATATCAAGTAAACTCTTTTGTTAAATGAAGTGCTATTTTTAAATTGCATTTATTTTTTAAACATGCAGTGCTTTTTATAAATATGATCAAAATCTTATTGTGCAGAGTAATTAATTTTTGGAAGTCAAAATTTTAAGTAACATTGCATTCTGGATGTTTTATCGTTTAAGAATTAAAAATAAATGCAACTTCGCTATTTTTTAATATCTCCTAACTAGCTGAGGCAAGGAAGAAGAAAGTGTTTAAGAGAAAATGAACAAAAATTTGAAGTTATGTTGCTGATAGCTGTTTGGACATTTGGCTTCGTTGTTGTATCTAAAAGCCAATAGAGTGGTTCATAAAACTGATTGCAGAGCACATTTCAGAACTAGTAAAACAAATTGACTATTGATGATGTGCACAGGGTAAATCCAATTACATCTCACAAAGCTTTATATTGCTCTATTTCTCCTTTAATGTTTTCTATTTATTTATTTTAATTTAAAGTTTGGGTAAAGCCCATAGATACAATGTGGATAAGCACAGAGTGTCTTTGATTTTTAGAATTTGAAGTTGAAAGACACATTCTGAATCTACTCTTTGTAGTTCTCAATATCTGGGCATATCATTTAATCTTGCTGAGTTGCAATTTTATGAAATTAAATATATAGCCCTACTTAAAGATTTAATTAAATGGCATAAGTGCAAATATTTTGCAACTACATAATTTCTAAAAAAGTCAATGATGGATTTTTACTAATTTAAATAATAAATAAAATGTGTATAAAATATGAAGGATGAATAAAAAGCACAAATTATGGTGTATGTATATCCAAATATACACAAACACATGCACATATTTAGGGATTGCTTCCTTTATAGACTTTTTTTGCCTGACTCACCTCGTTTTTTCCTAATGAAATTTTGAAAGGAAAGGACAGATTTTCTTATCACACTTTTCCCAGAATTCCAGCAACGCTCCATGTGACCATGAGAACAATATTTTATCTTTCATTGTACCCATGCTACCTGCTATGAGGATGACAAATGCTACAGAAATGACAATGCTGCTGCTTGGAACTGAGAAACATAATTAGCAGACACATACAAAATACTTTAATGACAGGCCCCTTCTGAATACCTACACCTGCCGGACACTGTAATAATGAGACTCGTCTGCCACTTGAACATTGATCAAATGTCCCATTGGGATTTGGGAAAAAAAATATGCTTCAGTTATCACAGACCTGGCACGACCGCACGACTAGAATCAGGAATACTGTGAAATATTCAACATCTGCTGCTTCGCCAAGCAACATTTTGCTTTATTTCATTCCATAGACTTGTTTGCATCCTCTTAATTTTCTAATGCTAGAGATTAATCATTCATGAAAATAATAATTACAAAACTCATTTAAAAGCATGGGGAAAAAGCAGGCTTCTTTTGATGGGCGTTGCTCCTGAAAGAGGAGGAAAGAAATAAACTCATGCTTAAAGAAACTTCAAAAGTAGATGTTTTAAAATTGGTATAGCCTCATTTTTTTTTTCCTCCAATAAAATTAGACATGCTTCTTATCACACATACAATAGCAGGTGAAGAGAGGAAACTGTGAGTAGCTATCTAGTAGTTATCAGCATGTGCTTTTAAACTCTTACTTCCCTGCGAATAAATGGATTTCTTTTTTGGATAAACCTAATTTTTTAGAAAAGATCTCCTTATATTGAACTCAAGTGAACTTTCCTATTCAACACTGCAGTCCTAAGCTTTCATTTGCAGAGTCATAAACTAAATTTAGTGTGTCATTTACTTCAGCATTTCAATAGGAGAGGAAAGACTTAGTGTACAATATGTGTCTTCTCTACACAAATCAACATAGCCAAGCCTGTACACATATCTCTAATTTTGACACTGACTTTTTTCTCAGTCCTTAGTTCTGATTCTCACATGAGTCACCTTCTTTGGATACACACCTGTTCAATATCCTTCTTAACCTTGTGACATCATTAAATTGATGACTATCATTATAATAGTAAAATATTCATTTGCATATTTTATTTCATTTATAAATAGTTTTTGCTTATATGATCATTTAAAAATAATTTTCTCATTTGATTCTTACAAAAATTATCTGAGGTTAGCATTGTCACCCTTATTCTACAAATAAAAAAACAGAACCTCAGAACAAGTGATTTATTTTCTCAAAAATAATAAATTATACTATTTTAAAACTCTTACTCCATGTCAGATACTAAGCACTGTCTTTTTAAATCTTCACAAGAACTGTATGATCTCGGTATTATTAATACCATTATAATACAGTTGACACCGTGAGTCACTGAATGGTTAAGAAACTTCTGCAGTGTCACAGATTTAGCAATCAGCAGAGTGATAGCCAACTAAATAGAAGTTGTGGAATTTCCGTAAAGTATCTCATAAGAATTCTTCATCTATTTCAAGTACTATATTAGATGCTTCAGGTAAAAAATTAACAAATCACAGTTTCTTTAATCAAGGTGCCGTAGCATAAAAAGTAAAAAGTTATGAACACACATAAATGCATTAAAATTTTGCAAAGGCCAAATAAACTAATGCAAATCTTAAGAATGTGGCGCTTATAGGCTTATAGAAGATAAGACACGGTTTTAGAAAAATGTGAACTTTTGCTTTTGAAGAATGGGTTGGTATTATCCTTCCAGGCAACCAATTTTTTTTTTTTGAGTTGGAGTCTCACTCTGTCACCCAGACTGGAATGCAGTGGCAGCTCCCGGCCACCGCAGCCTCGGCCTGCTGGGCTTCGGCGATCCTTCCGCCTCAGCCTTCCAAGTAGCTGGAACTACAGGCGTGTGCTTCCACGCCCGGCTAACTTTTTGATTTTATTGTAGAGATGAGGTCTTGCTTGCCCAGGCGGGTCTCGAACCCGCGAGCTCAGGCAATCCACTCACCTCAGCCTCCCAAAGGCGCGGGATTACAGACTGAGCCACCGAGCCCGGCTGTTAATTTATTTTAAAACAAACCTTGTGCTCTTCCTCACTATTGAATTTACAACATTAGAAT
>CAUYQG010156826.1:0-11045 GCA_963574415.1 Tarsius wallacei | reverse complement strand
TTCTTTGTTACCGATGATCTTGGGCATCTACTTGTTAACAAACTACCAGGCTGCAATCTTTCCCCCTACTCAACCTTGTAAATGGTACCAGGATTCAGCCCTGTGTTCCCTCCCTGTTTCTCACTTTCTGTAGGCATAAGTTGGTTGATACAGAAGGACACGTGTATATGCCTGCCTCTTCCTCAAATTGGAAGGTTTTGCCGCGATGGAACAGTAAGACAAAAGTGGTCGAAACACTAGAAAGAACAAGATATGTGCACTGAAAGACTGTTTTGAGTGAGGGAAAATGTATCTTGATAGGCGTATTGCATCAAAAGTCATTTCTTCTTTTGGAGGGAATTTGAATGTGACTGAAATTTCAACATGTAAACACATATACACTTTAAATAAAATAAATTTTGGTATTTATGTATGTTAGAATCAGTATTTAAAATAAAAATTAAGTATATATAATAAATATTTAATGGAATCCTTTAATACATATTTAATTATATACATATACACACTCATACATACACACACACACGCACATATATATACACACATATTTTCTTTTTCCCTTAGAGAAGACATTTTGCCATGTTGCTTAGGCTGGTCTCAAATTCCAGCAATTCTAGCGCCTTGGCCTCAGAAAGTGCTTGAATGATAGAAGTAGGCTACAGGCACGTAGAGGTAGACTCGGGTTAAAGGGCTTTATCCGTAAACACTGCAGAGCCTGATGAGAGTGTCTCGTTGTGTCCTTGGTGGCTCGGGGTCCTGTTCACTAACTTTAACTACCAAAAGATATATGACCGTATCTTTGTTTTTTAGTTGAAAACCGCTGTATGTTCTATAAGCCTAACGTCAATTCTCAGGGATTTGTAAACTAAGGTAATTTTACTATGAGGAGGATAGTAAGAACTCAGAAGCAAAATGGGCAAGAAAATGTGATCTTCAGTCTTTCATAAATCATAATCCATTTTTTCAATTAAAGTAAAACAATACCAATTATTATCCTAATAGATGTAGGAACATTGTTGATAGGTGTATCTGATATCATGATGTAGATATATAAATGGATATATTGGCAGACAGATTTCATTTGAACGTGTCCAGATGAAAATATACACAATTTGAAAACTAATGGAGTTTAAAATGAAACCACTCTAAGCAATCTACAAAATAGTAATAGTTGATAGAGACTGTTATTAGTTTTATTTTGATGCTACTATAATTTCCACAAATTTTGCAGGAAGTGAATTTCATTGTTCTAAAGAAGATTCAGGTAGACATCATAATTCTACCATCACAACATTCATCACACTTTGTTAAAATGTTGTCAGCTCTAAAGAGGCAAAAGGAAACTTTAAGAAAGATTTTTAAAATATATATTTGGTGTTAAATGGTCAAGAGCCAAGATACTTGAAGTAGAAACACCTTTCAAGTTCTATAGTTTCTCAGAGGCTCTGAACTGGAAAGAAATGTACCTTTTTATAATATTTGATTCCATATTTGCTGATACTTGGGTCACCAAATATTACCCTTTTCCATAGGAACTTTGAATAAGTATGCAGCTTCAGTAGAAAAACAAGCTTTTAATGAGGCAAATCTGGATTTACGCATATACTTTCTGCATCTGTTTGTCACTTCAAAATAGCACACATGATAACTGTCTCATATGAATGATGTAGAAATTAAATAAGATACTGTAACTAAATATTACCCATGGTTGTTTTTGGCATCTAGTAAATATTTGATAAATGCTTGTTGTTTAAAGAAATAAATGATAAATTTATATAAAAATATGCAGGCATCTTGCTGTCAGCAGAGAGAAGACATAAACAGAGTGAAGAATCAAATAGCAATGTAAAAGAACAGTAGTTTGAGAAACACACAGATATGTTTACTAAAAAATAAAGTGCCTGAAACATTCACTGTCAAGTTCATAGGATAGGAGTCTTACTACTTAAATCTGGAAAAAAAAGAACTCTTTGAGAAAGAATTAATAAAAGAAGGCAGATATTTTATATATCCCAAGTCTTAGCTTAATTTTCAACACACTGAAGCTCCACACATCTTTTTTTCCTCCTTTAATTTTTATTTTAAAATTGTGGGGTACCTATTCAGTAAATGGTGCTGGGAAAACTGGCTGACCACATGCAGAAGATTGAAACAGGACCCCTACCTATCCCCATACACAATAATTAACTCTAAATGGATCACAGACTAAATGTAAAACCTCTAACTGTAAGAACCTTAGAAGATGCAGGAGACACTCTTATAGAAGATAATTTTGATTCTACCTTTGATGTATACATTTGTTATATTCTACTCTAAAACTATAGAAGTTTTAAGTAGATTCATACAGTAACTGATGATGCTAGCACAAATATTGTTACATTAGTTTTTTATTTGAGGTTTTATATTTATTTGTTGAATCTTTTTGACTGCCATTTCTTTTTTAAACTCTCTTGTATCCACTTTTCCTCCTCAGTCTTTCTTCCCTGCATCCTTATGACCTCCTACTATTGTTGTTTCTCCTGTGTTCTTGAAGCTGTAGAAAAGCCAAAAGCATGTGTGTGCTTAAGTCCCTCAACTTGCTTATCTTTACATCAGGCTATCATGCAAAAGATAGCCTTGCCTTTGTAAGACAAGTAGGAGTCACACACACACACACTCTCTCTCTCACTCTCTTTCTCTCTCTCTCTCTCTCACACTAATGATTGTCATGGAAACCCATAGGCACTAAAAACAAATACATTCAGAAATATATTAAAAGTAAGCACTGGAATAAATTACAGTGTGGTCAATGTAAATTTCCCTTTGGAAATAATTTTAAAACAAAGTAACCTCAACACTTCTTCCACAAAGATATTATATATTTATTTAGTAGGAATCCTCTGAACTATCATGGTCCTAGGGTATTTACATTGAATACTCCATTGCGGCAGCTAAGAAAAATAAGGCATCCTCCACTGCAAAGGAGAACGTAAAAAACAGTAGAAATGGCAGGTAGAAGCTGACAGTTATGGGAGTAGAGGCAGGGTCGAACCAAACACAATTCACAAATGTTGATTCACAGAGGAACAGCATCAGAATCATCTGAGTTATCTGTGAAAACTACAAAGTCCTGGTCTTCCTGTCAGGCCTTATGAATAAAAAGGTCCAGCTGTCGAGCAGTTATTCAAAGTTTTTCATGGTACTGTTGGTAATATAAATATATAATTAGGTTTGGGTAACTGTTGATCTAGAAGATTCCTAAGAGTTCTTTTAGTTCTAAAATTCTAAATATCAGTTGAAGGATAATTAAGCGGTAAATAGGCATAACTGTAGAGAACAGGCTCTAAGTGCCCTATTTGATATGTGTTACCTCGGCTTAGTTACTTCTCCCTGCTTCTTGTCTTCATCTTTAAAAAGAGAATGAATAATAGTAGCTACCTTATATGGTTGATTGTGAAGATGACGCATGTATGATAATAAATGGAAATCACTAGAAGTGTTCAGCACATAACTGCTTAATAAATGTTGGCCATTAGTAATATTAGACCAGCACCAACGCACATCTAGAATGCCAGTGCACTGAATATGTTGCAGAAATCCTACTAACAAACAATAAATAATCATGACTGAAGCTGCTGGTCAGGATCCTTCTCTGGGTACTGCTTGTTGGCTTATATGTCAACTGTTTTTAGCCTTTTTGGCCTTCAGTTCTAACTAAGCTAGCTATCTCAAGAAGAAACTCAATCCTCTCTTTCTGCATAAGTTTATATAAATTAGTCTTTATGTAGCACTTCTAGTTTATAGTTTGTTTTTGAGTTGGAGTCTCACTCTGTTTCTTAGGCTGGTGTGCAGTGGCACAATCACAGCTCACTGCAGTCTTGATCTCCTGGGCTCAGGTGAACCTTCTGCTTCAGCCATCTGAGTAGCTGGGACTACAGGCATGTGTTACCACGCCTGGATAATTTTTTTATTTTATTTATTTATTTATTTTTGCATTGGAGTCTCACTCCGAATTTTTTGTAGAGATGAGGTCTTGCTATGTTGCCCAGGCTGGTATCGAACTCCTGGCCTCAAGCGATCCTCCCATCTTGGCCTCCCAAAGTGCTGGGATTACAGATGTGAGCCACTGTGTCCAGCCTATAGTTTGTGATTTTCTCCTACATCTGTTAGGCTGCCCTTTAAGGAAATTTTGCAGTTCAAGAAGCTAAGACTTAATCAATTTAATTATTTTAACTTTTGTGAGATTAAAAAAAAATTCTTAAGAAAAAAACCCATGACTTACATTATTCATAGAATAAACTTCCAACATTTCAGTAGACTAACGAACAAGGCTAAAGTGACTGTGACATTTAACAGCCTAGATATGTAGATTCAATCTTGACTACATTTTGGACTAGAACCCAAGTAGCTTGACTTTAAGTATAAAGCTTCTTTTATTAGAATATATGACTTGAAAATAAGTAGTTGGTTTTGCAAATTTTGTAGTGAAAATACACACCAAATTAATCTCTTCTGCATTGAAATCCTCAGCCAGGAAAGCAGTCCTCATTAAAACTTCATGGCGCTTGGTTTCATGAATCTGGTCCAGTTTGGTTCCTATTACCAACAGTGGGATTTGGTTATCAGCAAACTGTTCTCGATCATAATCCCTGTGATAAATAATAATGAAGAGGTGAATAGAATTTACCTTTATGATGTAGACCTATAATATTTAAACACAACTAGCTTATGCTATTTTACTGAAAATTAACTATTTTCTACTCACCTATCACCTACCAACCTAATTTTTTTCCCAATTCTTTTCATCTATTTGCTCATTTATCAATCTATCTTCCTCTCTATTGAGTTCCAACTATTCATCTAACTTCTCAAAATCTGGTCTCATGTGTTTTGTATTGACTACTTGAACAACTAGTGCCCACTAAGTATACCATAGTCAGGTGACTTGACTTTCCCCATAGCTCTGTTTTCTAAGGGTAACAGTTCAGAACTTTTTACAGTAGAAGCAGAGAATGGATTTACGCCTCAGTACAGAGAGAATCCAGGAGCCTAGCACAACACTCAAACCTTGTGCCAGAAGGAAAAAATGGCAAGCTTCTGAGTACCTGTGGGGTATCATACACTCTATATCTACCATACACATTTCTGCTTGAATGGGAAAAAATAAGAAAATGAAATCGGGAAGCTGAAACCTAGAATAAATCAACTATAGGTGATATTACAGGTCTGGGAAAGACACATTAAACAAATGGAAGTAGAAGGAAATAGCTAAAATGCAAAACAAATAGTAAATGGAAATAATTTAGCACCAAGTAGTTGGTTTGTCCTGACATGAGAGCCATGGAAGACAGTGAACAGGCAATAAAAATCACTTAGGATTAGAGACCTTGTGTTACTGGCTTTTACACTCCTTTTTCCTATATATATCCAAAGGATAGAGTAGTGATATAAAGGATACTTTTCATTACCGAAAGGAACCATAGAGTCTGCTGTTGTTGAGTTAGTTTAAATTCTATTCATATATTAGATATAAAACAGATTTGAGCTTCTGACATAAGCTCAATTTACAACAGTCAGCAAAATCTGGTTGTGCATAATTTATGAAAGTAAATCAATATTACATAATCCAGTCACCATAAGTCAGTTGAGCATAGTTTTTTTTCTTCTTTTGACACTACGTTTCTTTCTCTTAAAGTAATCTAAATTGGGGCAGAGAGCACAGTTACTAAATTTTTATGCCCTTCACAAGAATCTTACAAAGCCTCAGCTACTGTTAGTCCTTGGAACACAGTTGTATTCAACTATATATATATATTCCCTTCTCATAAAAATATTATCATTCTATTTATTGCATTAAAGCCAAGAATAGCATGACTTTAATTCTTCACACATCAATCCTGATTTAGGAGACATAGTCCAAAACTGAAATTTGCTTTATTAGAGAATCAAGTTTTGAGAGTACCCTCCTTTAGAACTATTTAGGACTATTTCCCTTCCCTATATTCACTAATTTTGTCTCACATACAAACTTATATATATATTCTATCAAATATCATCTTTGATACACATACATCTCTGTCATTTACAGTCTTGCACAATTACTTGCACATAGACATATATGAAGCATGCATATATATTTTGTTCTCTTATTTCTCTTCTTAGTTTTCCTTTTTTCTCACTTTTTTTCATAAAATCTTATATCCAATTTAAATTTGATCTTGAAATCTTTTTTTTTTTTTGGTAAATTGGAGAATTTATCATGGATAGATAAGGCTGATAACTCCTTAACATCACAAAGAGACAGACAACTATATGCATAACACTACTTTGGAAAAATAAAAACAAAAGCCCTGTATCTTTCAGACTCTAAGTGGAAGCTAGTATGTGTATATACTATTATTTATCCAATGAATCTTCTGTTGCCAGAATCTTCTGATGCTATAAATAATTCACCAATAAAACACTAACGTATTAATGTTGCTTTATATAGCTGAAGGTTTATCTACAGGATCAAAATGGAGCTGTAGAGTTAAAATGCAAATGTACCTATACTTTTTTACTGCCGCCTTGAATTCTGTGATATCAATGCAGATTTCTTTCTGATATGAATAAATTACCTCCTAATCCTATATTTAAGAATAAATTTCTTGAGTAGAAATTTTAGTAGAAAATAGAAAGAAAAAGCTAAGTTGATGAAAACATCAATGAGATGAAAGGAATTGAGACAGGAGATAGGAAATACCAACTTGGCTTTGAAATAAAGGTTACATTTAAATTAGTCGTGTTGCTCTTTAGTAAGTCTTCAGGAATCCACATACATGCACCCAAACTTATACTACATTTAGGTTTTATATAACAACTAGACCAATTAGACCTCCACACAGAAAATAAAGTCTTTAAAAGACTTTCTTCAATCAAAAATGGGAAATGGAGTTCTGTTTTGGGTAAATGGAATAAGTGTACTCTATCCTATCTTTCCCACTGAATGTAGCTATAAAACCTGGAAAGAATGCATGAAGCAGATATTTGAGGACCCTGAAAGTTAATAGTAGCAGACATATTGAGGAAGAAGACAGGAATTTGAAATACCACTGAACCAGCAGTGAGTTTATAATTATTTTCCTTTCATATCCTCTTTCATTGTTAAGTCTGAATGCAATTCAGCTTAAAACCCAAAAGTGGTCACTGTATCAGAGAACTCCAGAAGAAGTCCTATATTTCTGGCTCATGAAACAGGAAACTAGACCCCTAATGTTTTAGAGGGTATGGAAATGCAGTATTTTTTTCCTTTTCATAAGCCAGTCCCTGAGAAATTTCATGATGGTTGTGGCAAAGGCTGTAACACAAGGAGAGTGCTCAGGAACACAGAGGAAGGGAAATCTTTCTCTTTGGTGAAACTGTAATCCCAAGAGGGTGGTGCTAACTCCCATTACTTTTATTTTGTTCTTTGTCCTTCTGCAACTTGTTCTGCATATGGGTGCAGTTGTGCAAGTGCACAATAGAATAGATAACAAAAGCCCCAGCTTTTTGGATAGAGCACCAAAAAAAAAAAAAAAAAAAGGAAACCCCAGCAAACCTCAAAGAAGGGGGGAGGCTGTAGAGAGAATGAAGTTTAAGAAAGCAAACCCACAAAGCAGTTCATGAACCCTTGGGCTCATTCTCAAAACTGTACATGCATGAATCAGATCCTAATCAGCATACCAAAGATGTTGAAAATTGAAACAACAGAGAGACAAATACCCAGGTCACATACTGATATAAAATACACACACAGACATAAAATAGCTGCAATCATATATATTATGTTCTTAAGTCACAATAAATTTTTTTTTTTTTTTTTTTTTTTGAGTTGGAGTCTCACTCTGTCGCCCAGACTGGAGTGCAGTGGCCGCTCCTGGCCACCGCAGCCTCGACCTGCTGGGCTCCGGGGATCCTTCCGCCTCAGCCTTCCAAGTAGCTGGAACTACAGGAGTGCGCTACCACGCCCGGCTGATTTTTGATTTATTGTAGAGATGAGGTCTCGCCAAGTTGCCCAGGCGGGTCTCAAACCCACGGGCTCAGGCAATCCACTCACCTCAGCCTCCCAAAGCGCGGGATTACAGGCTGAGCCACCGAGCCCGGCTCACAATAAAATTAAACTAGAAATCAATTACAAAGAATAAAAATCACGAAATACTTGGAAACTAAACAGTACATTTCTAAATAAGTCATGCAGAAATACCAAGAAATATTGGAAAATATTTTGAACTAAATGAAAATAAAACATTAAAAAAAAAATTTTTTTTTGAGTTGGAATCTCACTCTGTCACCCAGACCGCAGTGCAGTGGCCGCTCCCGGCCACCGCAGTCTCGACCTGCTGGGCTCCGGATCCTTCCGCCTCAGCCTTCAAGTAGCTGGGACTATAAGCGCGCGCTACCACGCTCAGCTAATTTTTGATTTATTGTGGAGATGAGGTCTTGCCAAGTTGCCCAGGCGGGTCTCAAACCCGCTGGCTCGGGCAATTCACTCACCTCAGCCTCCCAAAGCACAGGATTACAGGCTGAGCCACCGAGCCCAGCTAACATTAAAAAATTTATGGCATACAGCTAAAGCAGTGTTTAGAGGAAAATTTATAGCATTAAATGCTTATAATAGCAAAAAAAACCTTTTTTTCAGAGAGTAATTTAAGGTTCTACCTTAAGAAACTACAAAGAGAGTAAAATAAACCCAAAACAAGTATAAGGAAAAAAACCCCAAAAAAAACCAAAAGCAGAAATCAATTAAGTTGTATACCAAAAAAAAAAAAAAAAAGATACAAATCAACAAAACAAAAAGTTACTTCTTTGAAAAAAATCAATAAACTTGATAAACCTTTACAATTCTGACAAAAAAGCAAAGAGAGCAGACATAAATTACCAAAACAAGGAATGAAAAAAAGGGATACCAATACAGACTATGAAAATATCAAAAGACAATAAACAAATACTATAAATAACTCTATTCTCATAAATTCTAACTTAAATGAAATGGATGAATTCTTTGAAAACCACAAACTACCAAAACGTACCCAAGATGAAACAGATAACTTGAGTAGTCCTACAATTATTTTTTAAAAATGTAATTTGTGGTTAAAATCCTTTCAAATAAGAAATCTCCAGACCCAGATGGTCTCATTGATAAATTTGACCCAACATTCAAAGAAGAAATAACACTAAATATACACAGTCTCTTTCAGAAAACAAAAGAGGAAGGGACACTTCCAACTCATTCTATAAAGCAAACATTATCTTCGCACACCAAATCCAGTAATTGTAAGATATTAAAGACATTATAAAAACAGAAAATTACATACCAATATACCTCATGAACACAGACAAAAATCCTCAAGAAAATTTAAGCACATCAAATCTAATAACAAACGAATGGATGGCTGGTTCTATATTTGAAAATCAGTCGATGTAATCCACCACACTAACAGTTTGAAGAAGAAACCACATGTCCATATCAATTGATGCAGAAAAGGCTTTTGACAAAATTCACAAACTACCAAAACTTACCCAAGATGAAACAGATATTCATGATAAAACTATCAGCAAGTTAGGGACAGAAGAAAATGTTTTCAACCTGATAAAGGACATCAACAAAAAACCCTATAGCTGACATTATATTTAATAGTGAAAAGACTAGCTGTCTTCCCCCTGAGATCAGGAACAAGATAAAGATACTCATTCTCATCACTCCTATTTAGTATCATTCTGGAAGTCATAGCCTTATTAGGCAAGAAATAAGACAATAAACATATAAGGAGGAAATAAACCTATGTAGAATATCCTAATGAGTCTATTAAAAAATTCTGGTCACAAGATAGAAAGCTGGCACTCAAAGTCAATTCTATTTCGTTATTCTAGCAGTGAACAATTTGAAACTGAAGTTTAATGAATGCCATTTATAATAGCTTACACGATACTAAATACTTCTGTATAAATCTAATAAAATGCATAGGATTTATGTGCTGAAAACTACACAATGCTGACAAAAGAAATGAAAGATTAAATAAATGAAAAGACATAAGGTGTTCACAAACTAGAAATATAACAGAACAAAGATATCAATTCTCTCCAATTTGATCTACAGGTTTAATGCAATTCAAGACAAAATCCAAGCAGAATTTTTCAATACAGATAAGCTGATTCTCAAATATATGTAAAAAGACAAATGAATCACAATGTGAAACAATTTTGAAGAAAGGATAAAGTGGAAGAAATCACATTGTCCAGTTTTAAGACCACAGTTGTGACCATAGTATTCATGAAGCAATAGACACAGATCAACGGAACAGAATTAGAGTCCAGAAACAGATCCATGCTAATATGGTAAACCGATTTTTGGCAAGCGCAAAAGCAATTCAAGGGAGAAAAGATAGTCTTTTCAACAAAGGATGTTGGAACAATATGCAAAAGTTAACCTCAACCAAAACTTCACATCTTATATAAAACTAACTTAAAACAGATCATAGGCCAACATTTAGATCAACATTTAGATCATAGGTCTAAATGTAAGCCTATAAATCTTAAATACTTTATGTAGATGCTTTATTATAAAAATGTAAAACTATAAAACTGGTAGAAGAAACGCAAGAGAAAACCTGCATAATCTGGGATTAGTCAAAGAGTTCTCAGCCATGATATCAAAAGCACAAGCCATAAAAGAAAAAAATAAGAAGTTAGATTTTATCAAAATAAAAACAATTGCTTTGTAAAAGGCATTGTCAAAAGAATAAAATGATAATCTATGGACTAGGAGAAAAATATTTTCAAATCAAATATCTGACAAATATCTGATTGTAAATCAAATATTCCAGGCTGGGCTCGGTGGCTCAGCCTGTAATCCTGCGCTTTGGGAGGCTGAGGTGAGTGAATTGCCAAGACCGCGGGTTCGAGACCCACCTGGGCAACTTGGCGAGACCTCATCTCTACAATAAATAAAAAAAATTAGCCGGGTGTGGTAGCGCGCGCCTGTAGTTCAGCTACTTGGAAGGCTGAGGCGGAAGAATCGCTGGAGCCCAGCAGGTCGAGGCTGCGGTGGC
>CAUYQG010156824.1:0-10913 GCA_963574415.1 Tarsius wallacei | reverse complement strand
CTTTACCTGTACAATGACCATTTGTATACCTAACCCTGAATTGTACCCCACATCTTAAAAAAAAAAAAAGTTCGAGAACTTTCTGCCCCAGAAGAGAGAATATCTTTTATAATGTAAAAATGATGATGAAAAAGAGATCTGTTTTTACTGGTTAAAAATACTCATTAATCATAATGTCTTACACATCTGTTATATTCGTCTCAGGAATAAAAGACAGAATAAGCATTAGTAAGGCCTATGTGTAGTCATATCTTTTGTCATTTTTCTGCCACCTGACAGGCACACACCACTCTTTCCTTACTGAGTCTAATTCTAGCAATCTAGGTAGATTAGTGACCTTCATAACAAACTATTTACTTTGAGTTTTTTGACTTTTCTGCAATTTAATACTGGTTTAAGGAATGAAGAATTGTTTTGTTTCGAAATTTTCTGTAGTGTTTCCAAGTTTATTTTGGTGTCCAGACTGGTTGACATTTAAAATAAAATATGTTGAAACAAACAAACAGAAAACAACAAATAAATAACCTCATTGCAAAGACTCAGGTCACCAAATGTCATTATGGCCATGATCGTCTCGGTTATAATGATTAGTTAGCAGATACAAATTACCCTTCTTGTTCAAACTATCTACATTTTTGGTGTTCTCTTTTTTGTCTCCACATAGTCTAAAAAGACAAAATTTGCGCTCCTGAGTGAATTAATCTGGTCTCTACTTTTAAACTAAGAACTATAAAATTGTGACTTTTCTGTTTTCTAGGTATATACTTATTTGCAATGTTTAAACTACAAATTTTAATGGGTAGGCAGACATAAAGGGGCCAAAGTCAAGTCTATCTGCAGCTATCTTTAATTAGAGTCTCTAATTTATGACTCTTCAATGAGTTTCTCTACCCCTTAATGAAATAGGGTACCTCTAAGTACTATAACTTCTTAGAATGCTTTTAAATATAAATGCCTACTTTTCTTGCATCTTGGGAAAAATGTTTGAGTAGTTAACTTAGTTTTTTAAAGCAGTCAGGAGACAGTTAAAATTCTCTTGAACTAAAGAGTCTCTGCCATTTGGTATTTTGATCATTTTCAAAATTTAGAACTCTCTTGGAGAACAAGTGAGTTTACACATTGAATCTAATTTGTCTTAGTGAAATTGATTGGTGAATTTTTATGTCAAATACATAGATATTCTACATAGCACAAAGTTATTGATTAAGGATGTTAATACCCACTTATAAAACCAAGTTTTTGTTGAGAAAAACATTACGTCTCAAATTTCTGACCGGTTTCGTACATTTTTGAAACCAGCACTCAGTTTATCTCTAAATTCCTCTTGGTCTCATTTAAAAGATTTTGAAGCAAAGTATTTCCCACAATAAATACACATTGCTGCATTATGACCGGCATACTTACCACTAGGACTTCTTGTAAGAGGAGCAAAGTGTTTAATTCAGATCAACCAAACCACATGCTATCCTAATTTTTCATTTTGTTGTCATTAAAAATGTAATAGCTGCATAGATATTAAAGTGAAATAAGTAATATGACATGCAGTGTAGAGAAACTTAAGCAAGAATGATTCCAAACAACTCAAGCTTGTTATATAGCAAAGCAGATTAAGTGGAATTTTTATGTGGGGGAATAATGGTTCCAATAAATTAGACATTTTTGATCTTTCTACTTGCTTCTCTGGGGAAAAGTATCTTTTCACAAGAGTGAATTGAAAGAGGTGATGCATACATTTGCATAATAAAGAAAAATACAGATCAGACCATGCTTCACATAAATGTGAGCAACTTTCAGAAGCAGATCCCAGGTTTTTGCACTTTGGTAAGATGAACCAGAAATAACAACCTTTTGTGAGTCCTGTTAAATATGCTTGATGCAGTGCTTGGGACAAAGTAGAAGCTGGCTAGATGATATTTTTTCCCTACTGCCCATTTTCTCTTGCTTTTTGAGAATTGTATCTCATCTTTTTGTTGACTGATTATCTAACAGTCATTTAAACTATCACTAACATTCATATTTTTGGATCATAGCATCCATATGAAATTAGGGCAAACATATTTTCTTTACCTTATTTCACAAACAACTTCTGAGCTAACTTTGCTTTCATGTGATGCTTCTGCTACTTCTGCTATGGATTGACACTCTTCCAACTCATTGAAGACTTGCAAATACTGAAGTTTAAAATAAAATATTTTACTATCTACAAAGTTAAAAAGATTTGAAGAAGATATTTATCCTTTAAAAGTCCACGTTAGTCTTTTTTACTCAAAATATAAAATCAAACATAAAGCTTCCCTTGATGTAAAAGAGGAACTCGCAGTTTTAGGACACTTCAGTTTTACTTTTCCCCATTAAAAATGGAACCAACAATTAAAAAAAAACAAAGTGAAGAAAATTGAGCTGAAGAGTTAATACAGTTAATCTGTTTTAAAGGTAGAGAGTAAAGTTGTTTCTGAATCTTGTGACTCAATATGTAATTATCTGAGTCATGCATTAACGTTAAGATAATTCCATGACACATGAGCACAAAGGTGGGACAACCAATGGTGGACACTGCCAAAGGAGGGAGGGGGGAAGCAGGGATAGGGACACAGCCACACGGGGTAGTGTGTCCTCTAGCAGGAGAGGGCCTGCTGGATGCCCAGTCCTCATCCAGTTGACTTAACGCGGTACATCCTCACGTGCACTCCACAACTCTAAAAAAAAAAAGTATTCTATGACAGAGCACCCAACTCTTTTTTTTTTTTTTTTTTGAGTTGTAGTCTCACTCCGGCACCCAGGCCAAAGGGCAGTGGCATGCTCACGGCCACTGCAGCCTCGACCTCCTTGGCTCAGACCATTCTTCCGCCTCAGTCTTCCAAGTAGCTGGAACTACAGGTATGCGCTACTATGCCCGGCTTATTTTTTGATTTATTGTAGAGACAAGTTCTCGCCAAGTTGCCCAGGCTGGTCTCGAACCCTTGGGCTCAGGCAATCCTCTCACTTCCGTCTCCCAAAGTACTGGGATTACAGGCGTGAACCACCGCACCCAGCCAGAGCACTCAACTCTTATATCTGAAACAACATGCTGTCCAGGGCAGCTAAACACTGGGGAAAAAAACCACACAACTATGCATCATTGAAAATTTATGTTCACTGATCTCCCACAGGCCAACAAGTCCAATCTATCTCTAATACATTTATGTTTGTTTTTTTGCATTATTTTACATTTTCTTCTCTCTCCTTAAATCTCCCACATTATTTTTCTTTTTCTCAGCAGATGAATTCATTTCATGCTTCACCATGAAAGAAGACACAGAGAGAGAATTATCTCAGTTTTCTGATGGCAAATATGCCAACCTGTCAGCATCTGTGCCCACTGACCATAGTTTCTCTCCTGTTACAATGGAAAACTGTCCTTCCTCTTAATCTTAATCCTTACCCTCCAATTGGGTCCCATCCTGTCTCACCTGCATGACCACTAGCCAGAAAATTAATGCTCTCTCTCATTCTCCGGGTTTTCCTCGTCTCTTTTGACTCCTATACACTGAAACTTCTCAACATGTGGTCTGCATTTGTTATGTTCAGTGGCTTGGTGAGATGAACCAGAAATAATAACCTTTAGTGAGTCCTGTTAAATATGCTCGATACAGTGCTTGGAACAAAGTAGAAGCTGACTGAATGTTATTTTTTCCTTTTGCTCATTTTCTCTTGCTTTTTGAGAATCGTATCTCATCTTTTTCTCCAGTGTTTGATTATCATCCTGTCTTCTTCTCAACTCACTCTTACTTGGATTTCATCTGTACCATCCCACTGATGACTTGTTCAACATTCCCACTTGTTCCTCTAATGGGCATCCCAAAGTGGACACATTCAAATACACTTCCTTATTTCCCCCCTGAGAAACAGGTTCCTTAAATGCTGCTTAACTGTTCTAGTGAATTTTTCTTTTTAAATTGAGGTAAAATAATAGGCAGTAAAATGTACCAATATTAACCCTATGGTTTGATATTGACCTACACATGCATGTTTGTAACCACTGTTCAGTACAAGATGCAGAAACACTGGCATCAACCCAGAAGTCCCTCATGCCCCTTTCCTGTCAATACTTCCATTTGTAACCTTTTTGTGACTTACACCATCATGCTCTAGCCTAGTCCTGAACTGTACATAAATAGAATAATGCAATGCCTACGCTTTGTGCCAGGAGTATTTCACTTAAAATAGTATTTTGTGATTTAGTCACAGTGATGCATATATAATTTATTCTTCTTCTTCTTTTTTGGGGGGGGGTAGGAACCTCACTCTGTCACCCAGGCTGGAATGCAGTAGCATGCTCACAGCCTCCGCCACCTCCACCTGCTGGCTTCAGGCGATCCTTCCTCTTCAGCCTTCCAAGTAGCTGGAACTACAGGCGCACACCACCACACCCAGCTAATCTTTTGATGTATTGTAGAAACAAGGTCTCGCCAAGTTGCCCGGGCTGATCTCAAACCCCTGGACTCAGGCAATCCTTTTGCCGTGGCCTCCCAAAGTGCTGGGATTACAGGTGTGAGCCACCGTGCCTGGCAATAGTTTCTTCTTAATGCTGTGTAAAGTTCAATTTTCCTCTTGGTAGGCATTTTTTTAAATTATCAATTTCAAATCTTCGTTATTTTCTTCTTTGTTCTACTCTCTTTCAACTTAACTTGCTCCCCTTTTTTTTAAGCTCCTTGAGATTAAAGCTTTTATCATTGATTATATACATTTCTTCTTTTTTAATTTTGTGTTTAAAGAGAAACATTTCTCTAACTCACTGGTTAAGCTGATCTGAGAAATTTGATATGTGACATTTCCATGATTTTTCAATTCAAAATATTTGCTAGTTTTCATTGTGATTTTCAATTTAACTCATGGATTATACAGAACTGTGCTTCTTTTTTTAGTGTAAAGTAGAATTTTACTTTTTAATTTTAATTCTTTGTGGGGTGCTATTCAGGGTTAGGTATACAAATAGAATGGTGTTTCTTGATTTTCAAGCATTTTGGGATTTTCTAGTTTGGCACTGACTTCTAGTTTAATTTCATTGTGGTCAGAGAACTTACTCTGTGTGATTTTAGTGCTTTGAAACTTATTGAGAATTACTATATGTTTCTTCTTAATGCTGTGTAAAGTTCAATTGTATGAATGTACCACAGCTAGTTTATAGTTCACAGCTGTCGAAAGCCTTTCTGATTTTCTGGTTTGCTCCCTCTGTGAATTATAGAATGACCTATATTTAAATCTCCAACTGCGAATATAAGTTTGTTTATTCCACCATTAGGTTCTGTCCATTTTTGCTTTATATATTTTCATTTCTATTTTTACATAGCGTGAATAGGATTTTTATGCCTTTTTGGTGAACTGGACCACTCAGCTACATGAAATGCTCTTCTTTATCTCTGATAATATTCTTTGTTCATTTACTTATTCAAGTTTCATTTGACTGATATTAATATTTCCACATCATCTTTCTCACGGCTAGTATTGGCAAACATAGTTTCTCTTTTACAACTCTACTTGTATCTTTATACTTAAAATATATCTCCTGAAATGGAAAATAATTGGTTCTTTATCAAAAAATTCCATCTGATAATATTTATGTTTATAGTGTTTAACCCATGTATATTTTATGTATATTTAAATTAGAATGTTTAATCTATTTGTATTTTATGTAATAGCTGATGCAAATTTAACTAATTTGCTATTTTAAAATTTTTGCTTCATTTATTCCTTATTTTTTATTCAGTTTTTTTTCCTTGTTGAATTATTTTTCTTCATTCTGTGTCATTTTGTCTCTCTTTCTTTTTTTTAGCTATAGCACTTTGCATTACTTTTTTTAGGGTTCACTCTAAAGTGACACTCTTCAGTATGGTGGCCATCAGGAACATGGGCCACTTAAATTTAAATTAAATGAATGTATAAATTTAGTTTCTGTTTGTGGGATAGAAAAATATATATATATACACACACACATGCAGGGGGTGCCAAAAAGGCATACACATTTAAAAATTTTTTATTTTAAGGATGTGGGGTACAAGTCAGGGTTAAGTGTATAAATGGTTATACAGGTAAAGTTTGGGCCTTACTTTGGTCCCCACTTCACCTGGTTTGTTATCAGGTACTCTTATGGATGAAGTGTGCCCCTGTCCCTTGGCAGATTCCCATTACTGTCAATCCATTTTTGTAGTATTATGATAATTGTTCAGGGTCCGCTTATGAGTGAGAACATGTGGTACTCAGTTCTTCGTTTCTGTGATAGATCACTGAGTATGATAGACTCTAAATCCATCCAAGTTGCTGCGAAGTTCATAATTGTGTCCTTCTTTAAGGCTGTGTAATATTCCATCATGTAAATGTACCACATTTAAAAAATTCGATCCAATTTTGATGGACAGCATGGTTGGTTCCATGTTTTTGCTGTTGTGAATAATGCTGCAATAAATATGTGTGAGCAGATATATTTTTCATAGAGTAATTTGAGTACTTCTGGGTCTATTCCCGGAAGGGAGATTGCTGGGTCACATGAAAGGTTGGTTTTTAGGTATTTTAAGAATCACCACACTGTTTTCCACTAGTTTACACTCCCACCAGCAGTGTAGAAGTGTTCCCTTTTCCCGGCATCCTCTCTGGCATCTGTTTTTTGAGTTATTGACGATGGTCATCCTGACTGGAGTTTGGTGGTATCTCAGTGTGGTTTTAATTTGCATTTTTTTGATGATTAGTAAGGTTGAGTATTTTTCCATATATCTGTTGGTTGCCCATATGTCTTCTTCTGAGAAGTGTCTATTCATATTTTTTGCCCCTTTTTTGTAGGATTGTTTGTTTTTTTCCTTTCAGCACGTTTGAGTTCCTTGTAGATTCTGGATGTTAGACCTTTGTCAGATTTATAGTTGGCAAACATTTCTCCCCATTCTGTGGGCTGTCTCCCCACTCTCTTGATGGTTTCTTTTGCTTTGCAGAAGGTTTTCTGTTTGATGAGGTCCCACTTGTCTATCTTATCTTTTGTGGCATTTGCTTTTGGAAAGTTGATCTGGAATTGGTTGCCTATTCCAATTTCCGTAAGGGTACTTTTCTACATTTTCTTCTAGGATTCTTATAGTTTGAGGCTTTACAGTCAGGTCTTTGATCCATTTAGAGTTGATTTTTGCATATGGTGATAGGTAGGGGTCCTGTTTCAATCTCCTGCATGTGGTCAGTTTTACCATTTATTGAATAGATTCTCCTCTCCCCAGTGGTTGGTGGTGGAGGATTTGTTGAAGATAAGTTGGTTGAGAAATTGAAGTTTTGCTTCCAGAATCTCTGTCCTGTTCCATTGGTCTATATGTCTGTTCTTGTATCCATACTGGGATGTTTTGATTATTGTAGCTTTATAGTAGAGCTCGAAGTCTGTAGGTATGATACCTCACACTGTTTTTTTTTCTTTTTTGGTTAAGGATTGTTTTGGCTATTCATGGCCATATGAATTTCTGTATTATTGTTTCTGGGTCTGAGAAGAATGATGTTGGTATTTTAATGAATATTGAGTTAAAGCTATAGATTGCCTTTGTTAAGATGGACATCTTAACAATGTTAATTCTTCCAATCCATGACCATGGGATATTTTTTCATTTGTTTGTGTCTTCTTGGATTTCTTTGAGCAGTGTTTTTTAGTTTTCATTGTAAAGGTCTTTCACTTCTCCAGTTAGGAAGATGCCAAGGTATTTCATTTTTGTTGTGGCTATTGTGAATGGGATTGTGCTTTTTATTTGGTTCTCTGTCTAAAAAGTTTTAGGTGAAGGATACGCATTTTTATAGGCAGTGCATATTTTCGTGATTTATAAGAGTCAGCCACTTTTAACAAACCCTCATCATTAGAGATAAAGGAGTCATGTTTTAACATGGGTCACATACATAAGCTCCATAAACATCTGTTGCATACAGGAACATTGTAAACATATGATAATTTCTTTGAAGAAATAATTGTTGATGAAATATTCTTTAGCACAAATAAAAATGACAGTTGAAATAATGGCAAAACGCCCAGCCCTTCAAATCCAGAAGCACCAAGAGATGCCAGAAATTTAATTTTGAATTTAACACAATGATGGAAATTGTAGATTAAAAGAGAAGATGTGATATTTATGGAGACAAATGGACAGTGAGCAATAAAAACAATAGTAGACATTAAACCACAAAAATGAAGGTTACGATGAAAGTGGAAAGTATATAAAACTGGCAGGAAATATATAGAATATAAAATTAGGGTCACAAATTTAATAAGTGTGGATGGAAGATTTGAACCCAGGTCGGTCTGACTTCAAAATCTGAGCACATAACTGTACTAAATCTCCTCTTGTGTGTAAAATGTGAAAATTACATGAGACAAGGAGTCAGAAAGATTTAGGTTTGAATCCTGGCTGTGCCATTAATGAATTCGTTATCACTATATTGGGACCGACAGTACCACCTTCTATGGTTGTTGGAAGAATTAAGATAAAGTTTGTGATACTTCTGACACATCAAGCTGCCTAATCAGGGTGTGTTCCCTTGCACTTTCCCTAGGAAATCATGCTGCCAGCATGATTAGCGATTGACAAACCATCCTCAGCTTCTTTGTATAAATTATTTCTTTTGAAAAATTGGACTTCCTGAATTCTGTACTTTTTTAAGAATAAAAAAGTGTGGCAGAATAAAGAGTGACTTTTTGCCTTGGAGACAGAAATGGCAACTCAATTCTGAGTACGTACAAGCATACCCACATATACACCTGGTGTCTGAGATAGTGTCCCTGCAACTCAGTGCCCAGGTTCTGTTTCCTTATCAAAACTTGTTCCCAGATTATTAAAAATGGCAGGCTTGGGATGATTCAAACTTTAGCAAGCATTAAGGATTCTGGGATGACAGGAGGGGAGATTTCCCTCCAAGGCCTTTATTTTATTTATTTATTTATTAAGTGAGAAAGCAGCCTGGGCTTCGAGAGTGTCAGCTCAATGGGTCCGTCAGCCAACCTCGGAGAGGGTTGTGGAGGGGCTGATAAACCTAGCCTCAGAAGTGTCAGCTCTGATGGGCTGGCGAGCCAAGCCCTGAGTGTCGATTGGGGAGGGCGCTGGCAAGCCTAGCCCCCAGGGTGTTGGTTTTAATGGACTGGCAAGTCAAGCCCTGAGAGTGTTGCTGTTTCTGTGGGCTGGCAAGCCTAGCCCCCATGGTGTCTTAGCTTCCGAGTCTCGCTTTCCTCTGGCAGCTCTCCTGGTTCAGCTAGCTCTGTCGGCTGGCAAGCCAGCCTCTGCAGTGTACGACTTTTCGACTCCGATGATCTTCTGCAGTTCTTCAGGTTGCAGCTCTTTGCGGTCGAGGTTTCGAGGTTCTTGTCTTATGCCCAGGAAGAAAGAGTGACATGGACAGCCGGAAAGTGAGAAAGCAGGATTTATTGATGACAGAAAAAGCTCCCAAAGTGGAAAGGAGCCCTAATGGGTTGCCCACACCTGGGGTTTATATAGCCCTAAGTCCAAGCCGATTGGCTAGCACTAGCTGTGAGCTGTAGCTGTTCTGATTGGTCAGTATTAATGTAGGGACCTAATGGTGAGCTGATTGGTTGCTTTTCGATCCCAGCAGTGAGGACTTAAGCTTTAGCTTGAGAGGCTGGCAGGGAGCTTGTTTATCAATGCTGAACCTGACAGGCTTGCCAGGAATTCGTTACATTGTTACCAGGGGACTCACCTGTCTGTCTGCCTAGCCTTTCTTTAGCTATCTCCTGTCTCAGCAGGTTTTATTAAGTTCCCACAGTGGGAGGGGACTGGAAGTGGTTGCCCCCCAAGGCCTTTAAACATGAGATTTCTAAACTCCTTTTCAGACAAGAGTGAACATGGGGTGGGTGACTTGATGTAGATCATGGGGAACCCCGATTAAACTTCAAGATACAGGGTGACCCAAGACACAGTTTGCAATATAAAGTCAGAAATATTATCTGAATATTGTATGAATATTAATGTAAAGATTCTAGACAGGGAGACAGAATCCAGGTATGAAGGACAGGCACAGAAACCAGGCAGAGAAGACGATTGAAAGAGAATTCATGACAGAAGGAAGAGGAGGAATAGGAAATATAGAGGGTAAAAATGTCTACACAATTAAGATTGTAATATTCAATATATCCCTGCCTGTCACATGGTGATGCTAGCATTCATTTGATTAATGCCATCTTTTGAGTGAACTTCATACTACACATTGCTACCATCATTCAATCCATCTTTGAAAAGTAATACAAAGATAACATCGCTTAAAATGTGTATGCATTTTTTGGGCACCCCTGGTATATTCCTAGTCGCTGGAGCGTGTCCATGATAGGAAGCCATGAAAGTTCCCATGTGGCCTAAAACATGTGCCACCCCCAAGTAAGTGCCTCCTGTTCCTGTGTTATAAAATGAGATAGGAACTTTTAACCCAATGCCACTTTAATATGGACAACTTGTAAAACTTAAGGAGAGACTCTCTCACATGCTGCATCTGGAAGAGTAAACCCGTACTCCAAGATAAATGCAGCTGTCAAACTGCAGGAATGCGATCTTCACAGATGCTGACATGAAAAAGTTCCAAAGGCTGTTTGGCTCTCAGGGACATATTTAATGAGTCAGTCACAACATGTTTCATGTCAGAGTTGTATTAATAGTGTTTGTGGCCAGCAGGTGTCAGTTCACAGCTGGTACTTGTTAGGACATGGTTGGCAGCATGATGTCACCTTATAACCACAACTTTTTTGGTTAAAATACAGTTTATTCATATGCACTGCACATTTGTCTTTTTTTTTTTTTTGAGTTGGAGTCTCACTCTGTTGCCCAGACTGGAGTGCAGTGGCCGCTCCCGGCCACCGCAGCCTCGACCTGCTGGGCTCCGGCGATCCTTCCGCCTCAGCCTTCCAAGTAGCTGGAACTACAGGC
>CAUYQG010156823.1:0-10905 GCA_963574415.1 Tarsius wallacei | reverse complement strand
GCCCGCAGGTTCGAGACCCACCTGGCCAATTTGGCGAGACCTCATCTCTACAATAAATCAAAAAAATTAGCTGGGCGTGGTAGCGTGCACCTGTAGTTCCAGCTACTTGGAAGGCTGAGCGGAAGGATCGCCGGAGCCCAGCAGGTTGAGGCTGTGGTGGCTGGGAGCAGCCACTGCACTCCAGTCTGGGTGACAGAGTGAGACTCCAACTAAAAAAAAAAAAAAATATATATATATATATATATATATGATTAAGTTTATTCCAAATTGAGTTAACACCTTGGTTAATCTCTATAAACAATCCTGTACAAACACCATCTCATCAACAGCCACTGATCTTACAACTTGTGCATCCCCATGTAATGAATTTATATCAAAATGTTGGCATATCAAGGAATGTTAGCTTTAACTTATAAATAGGTATAGGATTGCATCATGTAATGATTTTAGAAAACATTTTTGAGAACTTTGAAATATTTTGCCTGAAGTCTGTTAATTACATTTTGTCATGTAGGAAGTGCTTTATATTATTTATTGATTTATTTTTGTATTTTAATGTAGGAATTTAATCTAAGAACACTATTAGCCTCCAATCCAGAATGAAGATTTCTTCTGCTCCTCAAGCTCCAGATCAAGTCTTCCAAGGGCCAACAGGAAGGCACAGGATTTTCTCCTGTATATCCTGATTCTTCCCAACCTAGCTCAAGGGGTACAGAAGAGAAATGCCAGGAATCCCCAGCTGAGGGACCATCTGGCCTGGGTTGCATAAGATATGTTGTACTCAGGTAAACTGAAGCTTATTTCTACTTGAGAAGGTAATGATTTCAGAGTTATGTTTAGATTCATTTATTCCATTGCTTATGAGCTGGACTAAGATGCCACTTTGGACCCTTGAGAAAATTCTCTAATTACCATTGGCTCCAGATATGCTTCAAGAAGTCATAGAAAACCAAGGTGCAGACTCTGGAAAAGCAACTCAGACCTTGAGCAGGCAAGAGTCCTTGGAGAATGACCTTGGCTACACAGAGACCATTGAGCCCAGCATCAGTCTTAGCTGAGTGAGAGACGGAGCAAGGCTCCAAAGAGCAGCAGGAACTGCCAGGAAGACAGAACAAAAGGAAGGAAGAAGCCCTAGGTTTCAAGGTGTCCCTTTATTACTGAGAGAAGTTTAGCAACCATAAGCCAATATTCCTTTGCCTCGGAGATCCAGGATTTTCCTTGAGTTAGGCCATCCAGGGATAGGATAGGAGATGTCACTGGACATCATTTGGTAGGACAGAGGGCAGGAACTCAGCAGAAACAGTGTCCCTGTGGGAAGGAGACCAGGCTGGGCAGTGCCTAGTTTCTTGGGGCTGAGTATGGGTAGAGTGAGGTATACACTTTGAGCAGTCACAAGCCCCCAAAGTTTCCTGACTCCAGCATCAGTGCACAGAGTCAGTTAAATGGAGGAGGGGTAGGCCCAGGGAATTCTGGGAGAAGGAAAGTGAGAGATGCCAGAAGACATTGTTTCTTGGGAGGTCACTGTCCAGAACATTCTCTCCTCTTCTTAACTTCAGAACCATGCAGTAGAAGGTGGAGGTGTTGCCCGGGCCCTGGGCTAAGGCAGTAGAGCATGTCTCCGTACTTTTCATAAATAAGCCGCTTTCAACGTCTAGGTCTCACTTCAGCTTTCTCTACTCTTACTCATTCTCTTTCATACCAGAGCCTTCATAATAGAGAATGAAAGGCAAGTATGATTTGGGGAAATAATAACTTCGGTTTGAAATTTTTGAATTTAATTATATCTTCCTAAAAAGCGATTTCCTTAATCACCTGCCTTAGATTCTACCCTGATAGGTGTCTGCCCAAACATGATGTTTTATACTATATCTTTTCTGACCACCATAGTTAAAATTCACATATGTTCAAGATACTTCATTATTTCTCCTTTCTGCTGTATTTTTCTCTAAAATATTTACCGCAATGTATCACTTTGAATTTTATATTTTGACTTCTTGACTATCTCCCTTCATAACAAGAAATAGGTTTCTTTTATTGATTTCTTCATTAACCTAGAAAAGTTATTAAGACACAGTAGGCATTTGCTGTTTTTAAAGAAGAACATATTGTGTTATAACCTTAAGGATATCATGCTTAAAGAATCAAGATGATTTATAATATAAATAATCAAGGTGATTATATATCTCTTTGTTATTCACACAATCCCATTTTCTTTCTCAGTGGTTAGGAGTGTCCTTAATATTGTTTGTTTTTACATTTCTTTTTTTTTTTTTTTTTGAGTTGGAGTCTCACTCTGTCGCCCAGACGGGAGTGCAGTGGCCGCTCCCGGCCACCGCAGCCTCGACCCGCTGGGCTCCGGCGATTCTTCCGCCTCAGCCTTCCGAGTAGCTGGAACTACAGGCGTGCGCTACCACGCCCGGCTAATTTTTTGATTTATTGTAGAGATGAGGTCTCGCTTGCCCAGGCGGATCTCGAACCCGTGGGCTCAGGCAATCCACTCACCTCAGTCTCCCAAAGGTGCGGGATTACAGGCTGAGCCACAGAACCCGGCTGTTTTTACATTTCCATCAGGAAATTTTTACTTCTTTGAGAATGTCTATGTCTTTAATGTCTTTAATGTCTTTTGTGCTATTAGTGGTGTTAATTTATGTTTGCATCAATAAATAAAATCTCCTCAGCCATACATTTTGGCCCCATCTTGAACTAACCTATGCTACCTTTCCAGCCATGTCTCTCAGCACTGCCTTCCTCATAACATATGTATTTGGTAATGGGAACTATGTGGAATCCCACATCCTCACGATTTCTCTAGTTCATAGTCTCCAGCTACCATAGATCTACCTGCCTGATATTGCCATGAATTCCCCATTTAAAATTTTCCTTTATCACTAAAATAATCTGAGAAACTCTTGCTAAACATTAAAAGATTTTTCAACTTCTGTGAAGCCCTGTGTTTATCTTATCCATTAATTAATGCATTCCATGGTGAGGTTTTATAGCTGTTGATGTTTTATGCTGTTTTCCAGTAAATACAATATTTTAGTTGGTTATTTTCATTATGGTAAGAAATCCTAATGAAGGGGCATGCTTCTCTGTTAAGATTATTAGACCCCTTTTGCTATTAGTCAAATGCTCACAGAAGTCCACATACATTATTTTCATAATTTTAGTGCAAGTTCTTTTTTTTTTTTTTGGATTCAGGGTTTGACTCTCACCGAGGCTAGAGTACTGCAAGTAGCACAACATGACTCACCACAGTCCTCCTTTGGACTCAGACAATCCTCTTGCTAGTCCTAAGTAGCTGGGACTAAAGGCATGCACAAACAGGCCTTCATAATTTTCTGAAATTTTTTGTAGAGATGAAGTCTCACTGTGTTGCCTCAGCTGGTTTTGAATTCCTGGGCTCAAGCAATATTCCAGCCTCAGCCTCCCTAAGTGTTGAGATGACAGGCATGAGCCACTGTACCTGGTCAGGTTATTTATTTAGTAAGATTTAAAACAGAGGGACATTAGTTGTAATTCTCAATAAAATTTCATTATCTCTCTGCATTTCTAGGAAGGTCAGATAACAACTTAGTTTTGGTTTGGTGTGGAACTTTAGTAAAGTGACTCCATTTTGGTCTTTAGTCAGGTCTGTTGAGGCCTAGTTCAGGAGCTCAGTCCAAAACAACAACCTCTTGTAATTTATATTCAATAATCAATATCTCGAACAATTCCTGGTACACAATAGGTGCTCACTAAATATTTATTGAATAAATGAATACATCAGTGAAGTATAACTGTGGTAATCCTCATCAGATAGTATTTAAAGCTTAGACTAAATGATATAGGGGGATAAAAAAGGGACCAAAATAGAGCATTATGACAATCTAACAGTTAGAACACAGAAAAACAAGGCCTCGATTAAGATAAAGAATATTCTGTGAGGCAAAATAAAAATCAGATGAATGTAAATTTCAGTGTGATAATCTAAGAAAAAAAGAATGACTGGAAAGTGAAGTCATAAATATAAAATGAAAACAAGAAGGAAGTAACTCTGTATGAATTATTGGTAAGAAACTGATTTAAAGATGAGGATATTATATTAAATAATGAAATGTGGATGGTGCTTTAACCAATCAAAAAGATTAGAAGTGATGAAAGGCCATGGTATGGGTTGTAGAAAAAAAGAAAGAAAATAAAAGATTTGTGTCATGGTCAGTTTTGAAACATTCTATGTTAAGTTTGACTGTGCAGGGAGGAAGAAATAAGGTGGGAGTTATTGAACTTTTATTTTTATTGTTAACTGTTACTCTTTTCTTACTTGTTTTACATTATTATTTCTATTATTATTGTTATTTTAGAGGTGAATTAGCTCATAGCAAGTTTTCTTTGCCGATGAGACTGAGTCAGTTGATAGGGGAAAGATTGATGATCTAGAATAAAATACCTGTAATTGCAGAACACAGTCCTAATTAGGCCTCATAAAGAGAAAGCTAGTCTTCCACAGTCATAGAAGAGGTGATAGATTGGTTGCACATGCAAAACTACAAGAGGTTTGTAATAGGATGTCAGATTGACTCTCTGTTGGCTACCTGAGACAATTATGTCAAAGGCATTATTTGTCTCAAAGAGATTTTTTTAATGAAATATTCTTAGATAAGTTGGATTTTTAGAGCTACTCATTTGAAAGAATATAATCCATGGTTATTTCTGAAGGTTTATTTAAAGTTTCAGGCATTGACTTAGGCACACATAAACTGATTTTGGCTTAGACCTGAATATCTTAGTGAATTTTCCCTGCAAATCAACTTAACAATTTTTACTTTAACAGTTGAACTCATTTGTAGTAACATTCTAAATAATAATCTTAACCTGAAATAACAAAAAGAAAATGTGAGAACAGTGAGATAATGAAAAAATTCAATAGCATTTAATTGTGGGTATTTGAGGGTTGTGTTTTGTGAATTGTCTGAAAGAAAAGATGAAAGGGCATGAGAGGGAAATAAATAAAAGTAGAAGTTAAATCTGCACTATTCTGAATTTGTGTGATAGTTTTAATTTTCTACAATGTACTAAGCACTCACACAATTTATTACTCTTTACTTTTATGTCAACTATTTTAGACTCCATGTATGTGAGAACATGTGGTATTTGTCTTTTTATTTTGGCAGCCTTCACTTAACATACTGTCCTTCAGGGCTATCTGTATGGTTGTAAATGACAAGATTTCATTCTGTTTATGGCTGAATATTATTCAATTGTGTGTATACACCATATTTTCTTTATTCATTGATCTGTCGATGGATACCAGAGCCTGGGAAGGGTGAGGGACCATAGGGAGAGATTGATCAAAGGATACAAAATTACAGTTAAAGAAATGAATTCTAGTGTTCTACAGCAATGTAGGATGACTATAGTTAACAATATAGCTCATATATGTTTGGGAGCTAAAAGGGAGGATTTTCAGGCCTCCCAGCACAAATAAATTATAAATGTTTGAAGTGATGAGTATGCTAATTAGCCTGATTGGACCATTATACATTGGATGTGTCAAAACATTACTGTGTACCCCATAAATATGTACAATTATTATGTGTCTATTAAAATTAAATACAATTTTTACAAAGTAACTAAAGATAAGATTTTGTGTTCAAGAAAACTATAAGGAAATTCAAGGAATTCCAGGTGTGTTTTAAATTCTTTTCATGTAACAAAAAACTTACGTAAAATTTATTTTGTTAAAAATATACTTATTTAGTATGAATCTGATTGCTTATATAAATATACCACATCCATTACTCCTAATAAAACAAACAATACCAAAATATCCTGTTTTGATTTCTGCTTGAAGTATGCTCGCTCTAAAATTTTATTTTAAATCAGACTATGGCACTTTATTTTCTATTTTTTTAAAAAAGCATAAAAATAGATCTGAGTTATCTGTTACTAAAAACGAAATATATTTTTGTACATGTAAATGTTTTACAAATCAATAAAATATATTAACTTAAAAGGTGAGCTGAATTTTTTTTACTGATATGTACACCAAATGATAGTTCTAGCATTTCAGTTCTGCTTGCATGGATGACAAAGAAACATTGTAAAATTCTATTAGAAATGCTTTGAGGAGTAGTTTGCTTTGATATTAACAATTTTTAGCTGGACTTCTTTAATTGTTTATCTGTTTCCTTCTAACTCATAGGTTTTTTGATTTAATGTTTTCATAAAATGTAAGATTTGAGAAAACCACTGAATTATCAAAATCTTTTTATTCTCATTTATTATTATTATTATTATTTTTAACTTACAATTGGGATGTCTCGGTCATAAGGGCTCAGTAATTGTGGGTTGTTACCCATGATAAAGATTTCTCCCTCTTTGCTATGTGCCATTCTTTGCACATTAAAAGTAGCTTGTGTCAGATCTGGCATTAATGAAAATTCCGATTCCTTATGCAAACAGGCAAGAGCTTCTAGCCTAAGTCATCTGACCGCATCCTTGCCCCTGGCGTGTTTCCCTCTTGCTGTATTGATCTACGAAGAATCTACTGGGATGAAAGAGTATAGGTAAGGCTCTAATACTTTCGACAAGTTTCCCTTCTATTAAAAGGCCTTTGTGAAAACCGCTTTTTAATTCCAGAGAAAAGGACGAAGCAAAGGTAGAGGCGGTGGCCAAGGCTACAGGCAGAGCGGTCGCAGCAGCATGGGAGGCATAAAGCCCCAGAACGCAGGCGCAGGACACACGACCCTGCAGGGACTGCGCATGCGCCTTACGTTCTCTTTAAATGCGCACCAGAGGCGACGTCTGCGCATCTGTGGATCGTCAGCCTTGCGTTCTCAGGATCCCAGCAGCAGCGTGTTCTAAAAGTTCCGGTGTCTGTTTTCATTGGGGTGGGAAAAGAATCAGAAAATTAAGATTTTTATCACGTTTGTGCAGAGCAAGCTTGGATGTTGGAGTCAGAGATGAGATTAGCTGTGGATAGGGAACCTTTTTCTTAGAGAATTGTGGTATCTGTTGTGATTTCTGACAGACGATATTAAACCAAGTCTTACATCTCAGGTGAAATTTTTGTACATACAGTTATTATACGGAACTCCACCTGAAACCTGAAAATTTAAAGAATGATCTGTTGGTGGTATTTAGAAAGGAATGAGAACTGAGGTGGTGGGGAGAGAGAAGGATGAAGGAAGAGAGAGTGTGTGAGCTGTGGTACCAGACAGGTTAAAACGAATCAGATTCCAAGACAGAGTGGATTAGGTGTTAGTTACGTAGGAAAAATGGCAGAGAAAAATCATAATAAAGTAACATTTATGCTGGAGTTTAAAGAAGTTGTTAGGTCTGGGTTTTAATATATCAAGGATGTGACTTCAATGTATTAGACACCACTTCCCACATAACTTTGTGGGTTAAAAACAAATACTTCCTAATTATTTTATTATTAAGATCCAAACTATTCTTTTTAATTCTTTATTTTAAAGATGTGGGGTGCAATTCATGGTTAGGTATACAAATGTTCATTATGCTGGTAACCTTGTTGATGAGGTGTGCCCCCTCTCCCCTGGCAGTTTCCCACCACTGCCAATCCCACCCCACCTCCCCTGGCAGTTTCCCACTACTGCCAATCCCTTTCTTACTGTATTATGATAATTGTTCAAGGTCCACTTATGAGTGAGAATATGTGGTACTCAGTTCTTAGTTTTTGTGATAGATCACTCAGTATTATAGATTCCAAGTCCATCCAAGTTACTGCAAAGTTAAGGTCCAACCTAATTCTAATCAAGATATTCGCTCTAATAAAGGCAATCACCTCAGAATTTCAAAGGTGTATGTTGACTAGTCAGTAAATATTAGCTATGCTTAGAGGGAAACTATTTGAGAAGAACATGGGACGGCACATACATATCATATTTAAGTGTACGTGTATTTTAAGAGTGTAATACAGTTTGTATAGAAATTTCCACAAAAAGCACTAGTCTATGGCTATATGTACAAAGATGTATATTGTGGCAATATTTTTAGTATAACAAGAGAGAGAGAATAAGTATGTAGAAATACTGGAATCGTTTAACAAAATACTGTGTATTCTATACCTTCTATAAATATGAGCAAGATTTGCATATACTGATGAAGAACCGTTTCCTTAGGAAAAAAAAAAGTCGATCTCATATAAGTAAAAAGTAGAATAGAGGATACCAGAGGCTGGGAAGTGTAGAAAGAAGGGGAGGATATAGAGAAATTTTTTAAAGGATTCAAAATTACAGCTAGATAAGAGTAATAATTTCTAATGTTTTATGGCATTTTAGGATGACTATAGTTAAAAATATATAGTTTCAAATATCTAAAGGGAGAATATTGGTTATTTCTAACAAAAAGAAATGATGAATGCTTGAGATGGTGGGTATGCTAATTACCCTGATCTGGTCACTATATGTTTTATGTATCAAATCACCACTACATACCTCATAAATATGTGCATTACGTGTAAATTAAACAACAGAATATTAAGCAGAATTATTTTCTTGATATTCTCTCTAATAATATTTTTCCCTAATATTTTTATCATTAAACATAGCAAAATGAATTTGCCTGCAGATAAAAAATGTCAAAGTGTATCACTCAGGTTCACAGCGGGTATTCTGTGTTGATAACATCATTTTTAAGTGAGCAAAGATGAATAGTTGGTATTGGACAAAATACTCAATCATGAAATAAACATCAAGTGCATTCTTCCTATGGTAATACCCATATAATAAATTAGAAGGAATCTAGTTGACCTGTTTTATACTTATAAATGTAATGGCATGTGAATGATACATTCATTTATGTTGTAAGGAAATAATACGTCTAAAATTTCATGGCACAAGACTCCTCATTTTCCTGAAAACATTTTTGTGGGCATTACCAAAATGTGGTGAAATGTGTTTTGTAACCCAAACATGACAAGGTGTATTTAATAATCCTATCACTCAATAACAAAAATAAAAAATACCTGTTGCATTGTTCCAAATAATGAATAGGTTATTTTTTAAAGGGGAAGTAAACAAAATCATTAAACAAGAAAGAAAAAGCTGAAGTTTATTAATGTGTTAGAAGATGAAAAACAAAATAGTGTTTTACCATAATTATGCAATAAATTGGTAAAAATGTAGTTTTTTATAATGCATCTTACACTTACCAATGATTTTTTAGGTGACATTTTCCAACAAAGCAGTAAGGATGGAAGGAATCTGTATTTCAATGACATGTTCCAGATAACCTACACCAGAAGTATCCTATGTGTCTTTTTATTAAGACAGAAGCCTATCTTTTTGTATTTATTTCTTTGAATATTTGCATATCCTACTGGAATAATTTCTGACCACAAGACTTTAATATTATTTGTCTCTCAGATTGTGTGATGGAATCAGTGTTGCACAAAGTAGACAAAATTAGAGACAAAATGTATTAATTATGTTTATTAGTAGAAGATGGGATAAAGCTTTACTTATGGTCATTTGGGATGTTATGAGTGGTAATCTTAGACACAGAAACTAAGACTGGATGTCAAAAGAAAGGCCAGGCAGATTCACATTTAGCCCCTAGACATCAAAACTATGACATCCCAAAACAATTAATGACTCAGTTATTACAGAAAAAAATGTAGGAACAGGAGTAGGGTCTTTTGTTGTATTGGTATGTTAAGATTTTTATTTATTGTATTGGTATGTAAGTTACATAAAATTGGGACAGAAGTGTTGAGATAGAGTGTCTAGCTTTATAAGACATATTCACTATCATTCTGTCAAGGCAGCTTCTCCCAGGCAATGCTATCTTTGACAAATTCAGTAAATTCCAGGACTGCAAGCACATTTCCACACTCTTTCACCATACATAATTTCTTTGTTTAGAAACTAGTTCTATTGGTTATCATTGCAACTAGTGAAATACCATTGTCCCAATGTTTGTATCCCCCCCAAAAAAATTTATATGCTGAAACCTAATCCCCAATATGATGATTTTAGGAGGTAAGGACTTTGAAGGACTGACCTAATGGTCATGATGGTAAAGCACTCATAAATGGGACTAGTGCCCTTATAGGGGGCTGAAGAGATAAGAGATTTTTCTCTTCACCATGTGAGGACATAGCAAAGAGGCAGACTTTTATGAATCAGGAAGCAGGCTCTCACTGGACATCAAATCGTCTGGCACCTTGATCTTGGACACCAGAAATGAGAAATAAATTTCTACTATTTAAAAGCCACCTGGTTTATGATATTTTATTATAGCAACCTGAATGTACTAAATAATGTGTACTATGAGTCTGTGAATAAATAGCATAAACCATGAGTCTGTGAATAAATAACGTGTACTATAAGTCTGTGGAGAAATAATGTGTACTATGGGTTATGGTGGTAGTTCTGGCAGAAGCAGTCTTGATGGGGAAGGCAAATGGATATCCAGTATGCAAATGTGGACATGCTGAAAAGCCTATTCTTTTTCTGGTTGCAATTAGAAATAGCAGTCTTATAGCTTACCACCTGGATCAGAAGTGTGATGTATGTCACATGTTGCCCTCAGAAATCTAAAGAGGAATTAAGAAGACGGACAGATTAAGATGTGACATTGTTTTCTCTTTTTTTTTTTTTTTTTTGAGTTGGAGTCTCACTCTCACCCAGACTGGAGTGCAGTGGCCGCTCCCGGCCACCGCACCCTCGACCTGCTGGGCTCCTGTGACCCTTCCACCTTAGCCTTCCAAGTAGCTGGAATTACAGGCGCGCGCTACCACGCCTGGCTACTTTTTGATTTATTGTAGAGATGAGGTCTCGCCAAGTTGCCCAGGCGGGTCTCGAACCCGTGGGCTCAGGCAATCCACTCACCTCAGCCTCCCAAAGCGCGGGATTACAGGCTGAGCCACCGAGCCCCGCTGACATTGTTTTCTCTTGT
>CAUYQG010156820.1:0-23420 GCA_963574415.1 Tarsius wallacei | reverse complement strand
AGCAGGTCGAGGCTGCGGTGGCCGGGAGAGGCCACTGCACTCCAGTCTGGGCGACAGAGTGAGACTCCAACTCAAAAAACAAACAAACAAACAAACAAAAAAAAAAACTATGGATAGAAAAATGTTGGTTATTATGTCTTCAATTTTTTTTGCTCTCTCTTCTCTCTAAGAATAGATTTACATGTGTGATAGACAACTTGATATTGTTCCATGGTCTGATAACTCTCTGCTTCTTATTTGTTAGTCTTTTTTTTTTTTACTCTGCTTCATTTTTAGATAGTTTCTATTACTATGTCTTTAAGATTATGATTTTTTATAGTACCTAATCAGCTATAAATTCTATCTGGTAAAATATTCAGTTCTCATATTATATATTCCTTACCTAAAAATTTCATTTTGGTATTTTTTTACATTTTCCCTTTGCTCCTTCAATAAGTTCATATTTTAGTTTAAGTATTTCAATCATCTATTAATAGCCTTTTTAACATCTATGTCTGCTAATACCACAATTTCTGAAACATCTGAACCTTTTTCTATTGACTGGTTTTTCTTTTGGTAATGGATCACATTTTCTTGCTTCTTTGCTTTCTTTTCATTTTTTTTTACTTCAACATTATAGAACAGATTTATTTCTTTGCTTTTAAAGTACACTTTAACTAGATGCTGTAGTTGTGAGTGCTGTATTGTCGAATGTCTAGATTTTGCTATGTTTCTTCAAAAAATGTCGTTTTACTTTTTAGGTATATAAGTTACTTTCAGGCTTTTAAACATCCCTTTCAGGTCTATATTTATTCATTGTTAATGCATAACTAGAGTAATCTTTACTCCAGGGAAAGCTCAGCACTACTTCTAAGACATTGGTCCTCTTGGTACTTCACTGAATGCCCTGGTGTTAACCAAAATGTTTATGAAATAGTGGTGGTACAGGGAAAGCAATTAGACACTGTATCAGTTTTTTATCACTGAATAACAAATTGCCACTAATTTGGTACTGAAAGCAATATTTATTTGTTATGCCACAGTATGTAGGTCAGAGGGCCAGCACAGCGTGATTGGATTATCTGCTCGGGGTATCACAAGGCTGAAATCAAGGTGTTGGCTAGGCTCTGTTTTTGTCTGAAGGCTCTGGGGAAAAAATCTACTTCCAGCTTCCTCCCTGTTGTTGGTACAATTCTGTTTCTTGAAATTGTACAATTGATGTGCTCATTTTCTTGTTGCCTGAGAGTCCATGATATCTCAGTTCTTATAGGTCAATCGTATTTCTGATCATATACTCCCCTTCACCTTCAAAAGAGCAATTGTACATAAAATCCTTCTCATGTTTTCATGCTTCTTGTGAATTCTTTTTTCTGTGACCAACTAGAGAAAACTCTGTGGTTTCCCACCTGATTAAGTTAGAATCATCTGGGTATTCTACCATTCTTCAAGTTAACTAAGCCACATAATATTACATAATAATGAAAGTGTAATTCATCATGTTCACAGTTCCATGGATTATGATTATTTGTTCATCAGAGAATGGAGAATTTTGAGGCCATTTTAGAATTCTCCTTAGCCATAGCACTGAAGTATAAAGTTATTATTTTTTTCAGAAAAGATTAAAAATTGTATAATGAGAATAAATATATTATGTATATGTATATCTTTTTTGAATCAGTAAGTTATGGAAATACTCAGGTAACTGATCTGAATAGAATTTATCTTTTTTGAAAGTACTAACAAATATAATGAGATTGAATTCATGAAATATCTTGAAAGTCAAGCAAGAACCTCTGGCCTTGATATAATTTTTAATAAGAAGTTTAAAAGCAGGGACAAGATATGACAAAAGAGTTGTTTTTGGAATGAACATAGTCTGAAGACAGAATAAATTGGAGAAATAAAACTCTTAAAGCCACAAAGATCAGTTATCAGGTATCTGTCTTCTAGTTGATTCACTGGCATTTAGAAACAAAAGAGGTTTTTAAGTTGTTTCTGTAGCATGTAAAATATGTCAGCCTGGATATTATATAAATATATGATTTATACTTTTCCTCACTACTTAGTAGAATGTTTCCTGTTTGTTCTGTGGCTTATTATTCTAGTGAAATTGTTTCCATAGTAGAACTGTAGTGTTTGTCCTTGAGCAAGTTATCTGGTCACTCTGACTTTCAAGTTTCCTTACCTGTTAAGTGGGAAAAAGAGAATGACTTCTATAGAAGTCTATCAAAGAGCCTGACACTTAAATGTTCTAGTGACTATATTACTTTAGACTTTTGGGTTATTCCACTGAAATATTTATTGACCATCTGCTACATGGCAAACAGCATTCTTTGCAGTGGGGATATATGAGTGAACAAAATAAAGTTGCTGACTTCATGGAATATATAGTCTACAGTGATGAGGCAAAAATAGATAAATACATAAATATAAAGATAAAAAATACTGGTAAATTATATGAAGAAAATGAGGAAAGTGGAGAAAAAGAGTACAGATAGAAAGAAAGAGAGAGAGAGAATGAGATTAATTTTTTAGCTAGGAATATCTCTAGTAATATGTCAGTCAAGCAGAGAACTTCAGGGAGTAAGAGAATGGGTCATGTGAATTTTGGAAAAGGAACATCAGGCCAAGAAAAGATAAAATGCCAAGGTTAGGAGAAAAGTGTGTCATTGGCATTTTTGAGCAAGAACAAGGAGATCAGTATGTTTGGAGCTGTGTAAGAAAGAACAAAATTGTAGAGCACAAAGTGGTGGGCAGAACAGGTTCAGATCAATAGGGGACTGTGGCCATTTCAAGTACTGAGGTTTTTCAAGCAATTAGACACTGTATCAGTTTTTTTCATCGTTGAATAACAAATTGCCACTCAATTAGTACCTAAAGCAATATTTATTTATTATGCCATAGTATGTAGGTCAGAGTGCCAGCACAGTGTGATTGAATTATCTGCTCAGTGTATCACAAGGCTGAAATCAAGGTGTTGGTTAGGCTAAATAATGATAGATTACCCAGGTGATTCTAACTTAAACACAAGAGTTTTCTCTAAATTTGTCACAGAAAAAAGAATTCATAAGAAGCATGAAAATCATGGGAAGGATTTTAAGAACAATTGCTGTTTTGAAGGTGGGGGGGCATATGATGAGAAATATGATAGACTTATAAGAACTGAGGCAGCATGGGCTCACAGGCAACAAGAAAATTAGTATATCAAGTACTGAGTATGTTCGGGAAACACTGGTTAATAGAGTGGAGGAGTTATATGATAAACTGACACACTGGATATCAGGTTCAATATTTTTTTTCCCTCGAAGTAAACATTGATAACACAAGGCTCTGACAACATCAAAATACTAGTTTTAGAGAGTTTTATTTTTATTATGGATCTTGCTTTTTTTTTTTTTTTTGCATTATCATCAGCTTGGATTCTATCTCATCCACCACCCCCTCCTTACCTCACACCCCTCTCTCTTGTCGTCACTTGATTACAGAGTCACCTTTAAGGGAGTATAATCTGCAAATTTTAATGTTCTGTTTGATTGCTCTGCAGTAACTATTTTTAGATCCTTAATCATATTTTGAACTAATGCTTTATAAAATATGATAGAACATTTGTGCATATGAATGACCAGAAGAGATACACAGAAGAAATAAAAATATTTCATACTTTAATAACTTTTCCTTTTTTTTTTTTTTTTAAACAAGATACCATGCTTTCTTTTTGCATTGTGGTCCACAAATTATGTATCTGGTCCTACTTACTTTCCCTTACTTCCCAGCTTTTCTTCATCTGTAGGGATAAAGGATCGGATGAAGGCATTTTACTAAATACTATAAGGGGTGCAAAGAAATCAGTGCTCCATTCAGAGCTTTTGTGGGAGTAAGATTCTACATCCTCTATCAGATATATTAGTAGACTAAACACATGTGTGCTACAGAGAAGAGAAGGCACAACCTAACCTGCAAAAGAGTTCAGTTCTTCATTTATTTTGTATCCTGCTAGGTCTTTCTGCAAGACATGAGTCTGAGTGTCACAGAGAAGATAAATCTCTCAAGTAATCATAATTTATTAGTTATCTTTTGAACATTTACTTTTTACCAAGTCTTCTTCTAAACATGACAGCATTACCCCATTTAAGCATCACAATAACTTTATAAGTGGGTATTAGTAGAATTCCCTTTAAATAGATGAGGAAGTAATAATATCTGTTATTAGACAGATAGATTAAAACACTTCCAAAATCATACAACTAGCAGGTGGTAAAGTCATATGATAAAACCAGGCAGTCTGGCACCAGAAATTGGATCCTAAGTCTTATTCTAAACTAAACAGTAAGATGGCTAGAAATGCAATTCCATGGGAGTTCAGAAGAGAGACAAGTTGTCTACTGTGCTGACCTTAGAAACAAGGGTCAAATCTTGCAAAACACAATTATGAAAAAATAGAAGCCTGGGAATATAGTCAATTTGTCATTTTACAGACACACAAGTATAACTTAGGAGTTGAAAAGCAACTTAGTCGTTATCTAGTGCAAGTCAATCTTAAATTAAGAACATGGAACCCAGAAATAATAAGCCTGGGGGTAAAAAACTAAGTTTTCTGATTTCCATTTCACAAATGCTATGAAAATTCCTATTTTGCATACATCCTGGACAGCTTGCTCTATTATGTGCTATTTGCACAAGTCTCAGTCTTCTCCAATGGAGCTATTCATCATTCTGAGGGCAGGAACTGCAGCATATTGAGTATATTTCCAAGAGCAAAGATAAATGATACCTACCAAATGCCCAAGAATATCATCCTGTAGTGTTTTTTAATTTTTGTTTTTAAAAACATCAACATGCATGCTGCATTCACTTCAATTAATGAAATATAATAAATTTCATTTGAGAATATTTGAAGTTTATAGTATGAGCTGTGACCTATCCCAGGTTATGGAAATACAAAGATGAACTGTAAATGATAATTAAATGCACAGTTGCTTGACAATACTCCCTTGTCTTTTTGGGGGGAGGTGGAGGTGGAGGTCTGAGTCTCACTCTGCCGTCTTGGCTGGAGTGCAATAGCATAGTCATGTCTACTGTAGCCTCCACCTGCTGCGCTCAGGCAATACTTCCACCTCAGTCTTCCAAGTAGCTGGAACTACAGATGTGTGCCACCATGCCTGGCTAATTTTTTGATTTATTGTAGAGACAAGGTTTTGCCAAATTGCCCAGGTTGGTCTCAAATCCCTGGGCTCAGAAAATCCTCCCACCTCTGCTTCCCAATGTGCTGGGATTACAGGCATGAGTCACCATGCCTGGTTTACTATCTTGTCTTTTTATTTTATGCCTTTGCTAGAAATTCTCTCTCCCATAATATGTATACCAATTCCAACTGCTTCTTCCTTTTAGAGGCCTTCCTTTACCCAGGAGTCTAGGTATCGGACCTTAAAATTACACTCCTTCTATCCTCATCTGCCTTTTTCCTTATCTCTATTATAGCACCTAGAATACCATATTGCATCCTGCTGATTAAAATTTGTGATTCTTACTAGACTCGGAACATTGGGAAGTCTTCAAATTTCCATGTTTACATTTGTATTCTCACCCAAGCATAATAGAACGCAAGCACAATAATTGAAACATAGTAGTTATTGAATTAATATGTATTGAATTAATTCAACATTGTTAAATAAATATTAATATGCTTTTATCTTAATAGATAAGTGGACTTAAAAATTAATTTGGAAAAGGTGTTTTCCAAAAATCTTTAGAAACAAATTGATGACATAATAGTAAAACACTGACTCTTTATTTACTTGGTTCTTCTCCTTGCTCTTTATTATATAAATAAATTGTGATACTTATATTGATTACATTAATAGAAGTATGTTTTATCTTAATTGGAAATTAAAACAGTTCCAACACTCATTTCTGAATGGCTCACTGAGTGTGCAAAGTCTATCATTTGGATGATCTAGCACAAATTTATTGAATCGGCTTCATGTGTACCATGCTGGGATTTCTAGAATAGAGGAATGAAGAGAAAAAAGAAAGAGGAAATCCTGAGGGATTATTTAAAGGAAGAAACAGTACATTTGGTTGGCAGATCAGATAAGGAAAAATAATGCAGGAGGTAGCAAAAGGACTGCTGTCCAACCTCAGAAACAGAAGAGTGAAAAAAGGAATAATAGCAAAAAGATGAATATCCTGAAAAGGAAGATGAGTTTATGCATGGACATGCTTATTTCAAAATAGCAGCTGATCACTCATACACATACATGGTTGCTTTCTCCACAAAACCCACTAAAACAATAAAGAGATACATTTACTAACACATAGATTTACAAGATCAGAAGAAAAGGAAAGGAAACTTGGCCAACACAATTTTCGAAACTGAAATGCAGAAATACAAATAGTAAATTAAATGGCATTCCTGTTAAAAGTAAACTTTAAACCAATAATGGGGAATAGCAAGAAATAATCAAATTTATGTCACATAATTAAACTCTCATGAATTGTCACTTCCCAGGTATCTTTTTAAATGAGAAAGGCATGGAATTGGTGTTCCTTTAAGCCTGTTTCTCAGGCAATTATATTTCTCAATCTTTCTCAAATTTTCACAGCTCTTCAACCCCAAGAGAAGAACAGATAAAACAGAAAGACTTCTCTTTCATCCTCTATTTTTCACATATAAGGGAAATCATGCAATATCTCTAGCTTACTTCATTTAGCATAATGTCTTCCAGGTCCATTAAATATTGTGATAAATGGCAGGATCTTCTTTTTAAAAGTTGAATAATGCACACACACATACACTTAGAGTTGTCCTTCATTATCCATGGGTGATTGGTTCCATGGCCCCTGTGGATACCAAAATCTGGGAATTGTTCAAGTCTCTTATATAAAATGGTATAGTATTTGTTCATAACCTTTATATATGCTCCTCTGTAGTTTGTTACCTCAGGTTTACTTATAATACCTGATACAATGTAAATGCTATGTAGATATTTTTGTGCTGTATTGGTCTTTTACATTTGTATAATTTTAATATTGTATTGCTACTTTTATTTTTAAAAATATTTTCCATTTGCAGTTGGCTGAATCTACCAATGTGGAATCCACAGCTACAGAGTGTCAATTGGACCACATTTTCTTTATCCATTAATCTACCAATAGGCATTTAGATTGTTTCTATATTCTGATTATTATGAATAATGCTGCAATGAACATGACTCTGCAGATATTTTTACAAGGTGGTGGTTTCATCTTCTTTGGATATATATCCAGGAGTGGGCTTGCTGTGTAGGAGGAAGAAGGAGAAATGGGAAGATGCTGGTCAAAAGATACAAAATAGCACATATGTTCTTAGGGATTTTGTTAAATAAGAAGATCCTAGTTGCTCTTGTCACACACACAACAAAAGTAACTATGTGAGATGACAGATGAGTTCATCTGCTTCACTACTATAACCATCTTACTATCCCTATATATGCGTATCCCATGCCATCATACTGTAAACTTCAAGTATATACAATAAACTTTCTTAAAAAAAATGGAGCAAACAAAGCATAGGCGAGAGTTGGTGTACTGTACTGAAAATAGGAGAGCTAAGGAAATATATGAATAACACATTTCAATTGCCCCCCTTTCCTCATCTTTCATAGTAAAATATCAATAGATATTGTGTCTCCTGAAAATTCGTATGCTGAAATCCAAACTCTCAGCATCACCAAGTGTTACAATATTTGGAGACAGGGTCTTTAAAGAGGTAATTAAGGTAAATGAAGATATATGAGTGGGCTCTACTTCAGTATGACTGATGTCCTTAGAAGAAGGATTAGACTCAGGCAACATATACACAAAAGGACAGCCATGTGAGGACACAGAGAGAAGGCAGTCATCTATAAGGCAAGGAGATAGCCTCAGAAAAAACCAACTCTTCTGACACCTTCGTCTTGGACTTCTGGGTTCAGAACTGAAAAAATAAATATCTATTGTTTGAGCCACTCAGTCTTTTGTTATGGCAGCCCTAGCAAACACATATAATACCTGAAATTGAACAATCAAGAAGTCAGAATACAAAAATATTATGAAGACATGTGAAGATAAATAAATTACAAAAAAGTTGAAGGTAATTGACTTGAACAGGGATAATTGAGGAGGGTGCAATAGGACTATTAATTTTTATAGCAAACTTTAAATAACTAATATATTAGATAAAAACCTGTACAATTTTAACAACAATCTAAACTAAATTAAATCCAAAGATATTGATGTTACAGAACTCTTTCCTCCCATATTCTATTCTTTATTTCTCTTCTCAGCCACTTTTTTGTAAATAGCCTCTCTATAAACACACACTCAACTATCCCATTTTTAGAGTGCTAATGGAGGTTTGTTAGGACTCTGGTGTGTTAGAATATGATTAAATATATTAGACACTGAACAACCACTTCCTTGCCTTCTGATTTTATGGTTTATCTTAATATGGGTAGCAATTTCAAAACTATTTTGAAATTTAATGGAATTATTCAGTTAACAAAAGTATTCATTAGTCTATCAAGACTTATATATACATGATTACAGAAACTGCAAAAATTAACTACATGATCTAAGTAATTAGCTACTTCTTATTATACATCAAGTTGAAACTTCAACTACTTGTTACTTGAGAAAGGGTGTGACAAGTATTCATCTCCTTTATTGTAATAGCTCAGAGATATTTTCCTAAATAACTCCTTTAAAGTGGTGATCGTGAGAAATTATTTTAAAAAATCAGAATGCTTAAATTTTACTAATAAGAATTTCAGTATTAGATGTTCTCATGGCATTATACTAGTTTACTTTATAATTTTATTATATCACTATCATAGTATATATATTATTGTTGAAGTATAATTGTCTTTAAGAATTTAAAGTAGCAGAATCAAAATTAAACTTTTACTCCTTATGAGAAGTAAGCAAAATAGAGAAAGAGAGAGAAAGAGAAGTGAAGGAGAAGGAATGCTGGTCCTCAGTGAGGAGGTAATATCTGTTGCTAGCTTCACCCCCATGGTAGGCCTTTTATTTTTTTCTTTAATAACTCAGAGAAGCCTTCGATATGCTTATCCAGTGTTTGGGTGTTCATAAATAAGAACATGCTATACATTTTATGTTTAGTCTAATTTTTTTAAACATAATATTATATGAGAACTATCCCATGTGTGATGTATTTAGAAAAACTAGACGAATACTGTACTTGTTTTTAATAATGGAACAGATAAAACTTACTTGTGAATTGTATCCACATAGAGTGATTACTTATCAGAATTTGATTACATCTGTCAGCCTGAAATACATAAATAATTAACAAAAGACATATTAGAAAGGCATGCAATGACTTGAGTAAGTCAATAAAGAAAAAATAAGACATTAAATAGTTGCATTGCATTGATCATGTGTACATGCTAGATGGTATATAACCAATTCTCAATTGATGGATATTTGGGTTAATTTCATTTTGTCAATATTAAAACAAATGTGAGTTTTGTTAAATATAAATGAGTCACTAAACTGCAATATTGGTCACGTATTCCTGAGACACTATTTCTACTATCCTTCCTATTTGTACAGTCCTTTGATATAGGTGGAAATATGAAAGGCAGTTAGTTATTCATAATGGGAAAAATGGTTAAGTCAAAGAGATCAAAGATCTCACTCTTCTTTCTAGGTGTTTTAACAGAGGAAATTGATGTAGTCTTTCTTAAAGTGGTGAGGTAAGCATTTGAGACACTTATGCATAGCTTTTTCATTCCTTCTTCCACCCAAGGTTTCTGGACATATATATTCTACTCCCTAAGGACACAGCTTGTCTAGAACTTCTGGAAAGTGTGGAGTCAGATAAGACCAATTGTTCGATGGTAGTGTGCCTCCTATGGTACCCTTTTTGCTATAAAATGATTCCTTAGTCCAAGGCAATGTCATGTTTGTTTTATGTCAGTGGATCAAACGCTTTCTAAGCTCTTAAACTCTGGTGCATAAAAGGCAAACTTAAGCTGAGTATGATGGCTCATGTCTGTAATTTCAGCACTTTGGGAGGTGGAGGTGGGAGGATTGCCTGAGCTCACAGGTTCAAGACCAGCCTGGGCAACATAATGAGACCACATCTCCACAATAAAGTAGCCAGGAGTGGTTTGCACGCACCTATGGTCCCCGCTACTTGGACGGCTGAGGTAGAAGGATCACCTGAGCCCAGCAGGTCAAGGCTGTGGTGACTAAGAGGGTGCCACTGCATTCCAGCCTGGGCGACAGAGTGAGACTCAGACTCAAACAACAACAACAAAAACAAATAAACAAACAAAAAAACAGGAACGTACAACTGAGACACATATTATATATTATTTCCATCCAAAATAAACTGTTGATCTTTTTAGGGTAGAAGGAGTCTAATGAATCAATGTGCTACCAAGACAACTGATTTGTTTTTATTTTTTTTAGGTAGGATAGTATGTCTGGACTTAGTGCTGGGCTTTGTGACTGGCAAGTTAGATGTTTTGCAATAAGGGTAACTAAATCAGCTTTGAGTGGAAACTCATGCAGTTGGTCCCATGCATATCTTTTATCCTTACTGCCATGAGTATTTTGTGAATGTATTGTGCCTGCTCTTGGGTAGACAATGGCAAAGGCCGGCTGATCAAGTGAGAATTATTGGTCCAGTAATTCTGCCTTCTTAGTTGTTTAGTGCCACTTCTGCAGTGGATACTTTTTGGTGGGAGTTAGCAAGCAAGACAAATGCTACTTCAACAATGCCTTTAACGTGCCTCTTCTCTTGACTTCTTTATCACTGATTTTCAGTTTCTTTTTTCCTGGCCCCAGACCAATCAGCCAAGTCATTTGTCATTGTATGTGTCTTTATGTATTTTTACCTTGGGATACTTCACTTCTATACAAAGTGATGACTAAGCATACCACCTAAAGTATTGCGTACTAAGAGAATTTCCCTTGCTGCTGTTTCAATGGGACAGGAATATACCAGCAGACTCTTTTTTTAGCCGGCATTCACATACTGAGAAAATCTATCCGTGAACATAATTTGTTCTTTTTCTTCTCTTACCACCTGGTGATATGAGACCTTACCCAGCCCCATGTGGCCATAGGTAAGTGGGAAAAGAGATATCATTGTTAACAGGGTAAATGCCATGGGGATCTGGGCCACATGCTTGTGCTACTTTCTTGTGCCTCTGTCCCACTTTTTTCTAAATCCTATTTGAATCACATTTGCCTTACAAATAATGGCTGCTGGACCTACTCAATCATGATTTGGTGGATCTGGCAGATGCAGCTCATGATGAATGAGAAGTTCTGGCAGTGTGATCAAGCCTTGTCCCATAGCCAAGAGCTTTATCTCTGCTAGACACCAGTGGAATGCTGGGAGCTGTTTTCAGAATGGTCTATAATTCTCTACGGCAGATGGCCTTGCCTTGCTCCAAAACTGTAGGGGTCTATGTTGTGATTTTCCTATTGAGGTGTGACAAAGTCCACACTGCATCTTTCCCCATCACTTAATCTCTAACATCATAGAATTGCTGAGATATTTGGCACAAGGTGCGGGACCACTTGCATCAGAACCTGGACCTGCTCTGTGCTCTACACAAACCTGGCAGCTTGATGCCTATTAGTGAATGAGTTGGAGCAATATTCCCAAGCATGCAGGATATTATCTCCCAGAACTCCATGGTCTATCAGAAATGTTTTCTTCTTAGTGATAGGGGGTGTAAACATGCAATAATTTTATTTAATGTGGAGGTCATGTTCTAGACTACTGAACCCCTAAGGTTTCACTTGCACAGACTCCAACTCTTCATAGAGTTTATGTTCCACCGTATAAATCTATCTTTTAAAAAAAAATCAAGGCCTTCAGTACACTTGCAACTCCTTGTTTTGTTAAAATTATATGATTGCTATATTGAGACAATGTGATATTTAATAGAAAGAGCAAAAAGACCGAGTCCCTTCAGACTCTATTATGACCAAAGGACAAGATCATAAGTAGTACAGTTGTCCCATCCAAGTGAATCTCAACTGTTTCTGATCTTCCTTTCTAGTAGGAATGGAAAAGAGAGATTGTATAAAATATAATTTTTAAATCATAAAGACTACCATGCAATGTAGACTGTGTTAATCTGTTTGAGCTAAGGAATCACAACTGTCAGTGAAGATACTACTCAGTGAAGGAGGGGTAGTCTAGTGAATTTTGTGGGGCTATCATATGCAGCTTTGTAAAGTTTTAAGATTAACTCTAATTGTTGTAATTGCCCTTAGATGCAGGGTCATTTTCCTGAGATGCAGTAGAGTTTTACATTTATTCTCTTGTATTGAGAGAGCAGAAGCAGTTTCAGAGGCTTCCATTTGGCCTTTCTGACTATGATGAATCTTAATGCATAGGCAAAGAAATAATGTAGGGATTCTGACAGCTATTAAGTATGCCTATTCCAAATAAATGTCTAGGAAGGAAAGTCATAATTGAATTCCCTTTACCCCAACTGATAGACGATGATGATAGTGCTTCAACTATCCAAATAACAATGTTAATAACCTGTATCCAATATTTCTCCGCATGTTTGGATAGTAGTATCCTTTTCCCAGTATATGGCTACCTAACTACATGTATGTAGGGAGAGTCATTTCTGTAAGCATTTGCTGTGATGTTGCAGAGTTCTTTCTTTTAAGAAACTGACATCTACTGGCAGTGGGCTAAGGGTCAGGTTCATAACCTTGGCAAATAGTCGTGACTTTTATTGAGATCATAAGCTTCAGTTTCATGGATATCCCTCTTTTCTCTGTCTCTTTTGATTGTTTAAACTGAACAATAACTTCATTGGCTATCCAACTTTCTTCACCCTAGGGACACTATGATCTATTCAAGATACCCATATTTTTTTGCAATTAGGTCTTCTTGACTTCTACTTCAACTTTGTTTCTCATTAGAATAACTATAACCCTTCTTGACTCTGACTGTTAAATACTTCCACCTGGTTTTTTTTATGAGGAAGAGGGAGTATGCATTCTCCATTGCTACCATGAGTATGAAAGTAGCTTCTAACTATCAACCCTGTGGTGCATCCTAACTACATGTGTGTAGGGAGAGTCATTTCTGTAATCATTTGCTGTGATGTTGCAGAGTTCTTTCTTTTAAGAAACTGACATCTACTGGCAGTGGGCTAAGGGTTAAGTTCATAAACTTGGCAAACAATCGTGACTTTTATTGAGATCATAAGCTTCAGCAACCATTGAGATGTTCAGTGGTGACAGTATTCCTCTCACTTGTACATTCTATGCCATTTTGTTCAGTAGGATGCCCTTCAGATTCTTCCTCAGAACATAGAAAACTAGTGAATTTTTAAGTCATATGTAATATATCCACTCTAGCATGTCTACTTCTTCAAGAATTTTAATTATTTCAGTGTCTGTCACAGATATACTTATTTAACTTAGTGTGAACCATTACTTCCTCCATGCTTCCAAGAGCAATATGTTAGCATTGCCTCCTGAGATCTTGCCAAAATGTTGTATCTTGTATTATTGGAGAATGTTTGGATAACAATAACTTCTTTATTCAGCCTCATGTTCTAGCACCCTCGATCCAGCACATTTAGAACTCAGACTCATATGGACCATCTGGTTCATAACAGCTAGGGGAGCCTGTAGCTTCTTTGAAGCATAGTCCTTGTCCTACCTTAGCATGACCAGAGCTTCTCCAGGAATGCTGTGACTTGATTCTAGTAATTGGCGGCTGGCCATGAGGGAAGGCGAAGATTGATATTAAAGGGTACACAAGTTGAAAGACAGAGGTTTCTGCTATAGCTGTAATCAACAAGATACTTCTATCCTTTAACAGTAAGAAGTGGGCCACTCCTGTAGACCCACAGAGAGTTCAGTGAATTCTGGATTTTCAAAGTTATTTAAGTGTAGCAAAACAGATGTCCCTATGTCAACTTTCAATATTCTACTTTTTCCCAATGAGTGCTTGGCATAGGAATCTTGGGGGCAGTGAGAGGGGGCTAAGAATAAACCCTCCCAGAACTTCGATACTCACATAATTAGGTCCGGTCTTAATTAGATTTCTCTGCCCGCTATTCCCTGGAACTCTGCTACTCTTTATAATTAAGTCATGGGCTTCTCTCTTGGGTTTTTCTGTCCTCTGACTCTAGGAGACAGGAGACTTTTTCTTTTACAGTACTTTCATTAAGTGATTAATGATATGCTTTTTATTGTCTTCCTCCAGTACTTAAATGGTGTCCAGAGTTATCAGGATACCACTGTTTTTACAGTGTGTACTTCCAAAGAAACTTTTAAAAACATAACACTTGCTATGGCACATCCATTCTATCTCAGTTTACTACTGGAAAAAATTAAGAGTTGAATTGCAACAACCTGTAACCAATGGGGTCTTATTTTGCACTTGGATGTAAGGTGGTCCAGGCTCAAAAACCTATTTTAGAGCTTGCTTCCTTGGACAATTCCTGGTACCAACAGTTTCATGGTGGTTAGCCCGGGAAACATATTTTGAGGCAGAGATTTGCATGCTGAAAATTTACTGGAAACTGCCCTTAGGATCAAAATCTATGGAGACATGAATGAAGCAGTATTGGACAGAGAGAAGAATTAAACTATGGTGTAATTGCACTAAAGGTCTCAGTTGATCCTATGGGTGCTCTAGAGATGGGACAATGCTTTCAAATTGCTCCAACTTGAGGCAAAGGCACCAGTTGTTTATATTTCTACATCAATTGGTCATTGGATGCATGCTGACTTCTAGGAGGGAGATATGACCTTGGACAAAGATGTTCTTTTTAACTGAAAATAATTACCTGAGAGGGAACAGTCTAAGAACCTTCAGCAACTGATAATCTCAGCAGCTGTAGGAGTGCCTCACCTAGAAGAGGGAACAAAATAACACACTGAATAAATATACTCCAGTCAATATATATGCATTTTAAGTGAGACTATTATAACATAAATACTGTCTGTTATATACACCTTGTTAAATATTTCTAGTGTTAATATGTGGGAGACCCTCCCCCACAAAGTGAAATCGCTTTTAGGAGGGTGGGCCCTTTATAATACAGGTTCCCCCACTAGGTAAGTTTTCTAGGAAACCCATCAGCATCAGTGTACCAGGAAGCCTTGTTGTGAGAGGCTGCATACAGCTTGAGGAGTTTCTGAAATAGAACATTGAGTATGATCGACTCTAAATCCATCCAAGTTGCTGTGAAGTCCATATGTTTGTCCTTCTTTATGGCTGCATAATATTCCATTGTATATATGTACCACATTTTTTTTATCCAGTCCAGCTTGGATGGGCAGCACAGTTGGTTCCATATTTTTGCTATTGTGAATAGAGTTGCAACAAACATATGTGTGCAGGTATCTTTTTTGTAGAGTGATTTGAGTTCTTCTGGGTATATTCCCAATAGGGGTATTGCTGGGTCATATGGAAGGTCAATTTCTAGTTCTTTCAGAAATTGCCACACTGTCTTCCAAAGACGTTGCACTAATTTGCATTCCCACCAGCAGTGTAGAAGCATTCTTCTTTCTCTGCATCCTTGCCAACATGTGTTGTTGTTTGTTTTATTAATGATGGCCATTCTTACTGGGGTTGGGTGACATCTCAATGTGGTTTTGATTTGCATTTCTCTGATGATGAGTGAGGCTGAGCAATTTTTCATGTGCCTGTGGGCTGCCCATTTATCTTCTTTTGAGAAGTGTCTATTGATGTCTTTTGTCCACTTTTTAATGGGGCTGTTTGTTTTTTTTCCTTTCTGCACATTTGAGTCCCTAGTAGATCCTAGATGTTAGGCCTTTGTCAGATATACAGTCGGCAAATATTTTTTCCCATTCTATGGGCTATCTCTCCGCTCTCTTGATGGTTTCTTTTGATTTGCAGAAGCTTGTCAGTTTGATGAGGTCCCACTTGTCTATCTTATCTCTTATGGTATGGGCACCTGGGGTTTTGATCTGGAATTGGTTGCCAGTTCCAATTTCCATAAGGGTGTCTCCTGTATTTTTAAAGATTCTTATAGTTTGAGGTTTTACGTTTGGGTCTTTGATTCATTTAGAGTTAATTTTTGTGTATGGTGATAGGTAGGGGTCCTGTTTCAATCTTTTGCGTGTGATCAGCCAGTTTTCCCAATACCATTTACTGAATAGGCTCTCCTCTCCCCAGTGGTTGTTGTTGGAGGCTTTGTCAAAGATAAGTTGGTTGAGAAATTGAGGTTTTGCTTCTGGAATCTCTATCCTGTTCCATTGTCCGTATGCCTGTTCTTACACCCATACCAGAGTGTTTTGATTATTGTAGCCTTATAATAAAGTTTGAAGTCTGGAAGTGTGATACCTCCTGCTTTTTTTCTATTTTTATTCTTAAAAATTGTTTTCTGACTAAGCATGATAGCTCATGCCTGTAATCCCAGCACTTTGGGATGCTGAGGCTAGAGATCAGGAGTTGAAGACTGGCCTGGGCAATGTAGGGAGACTTCGTTTCCACAAAAAATAAAGTAGACAGGTGTGGTGGTGTGTGCCTATAGTCCTGTATACTCAGGAGACTGATGCAGGAGGATTGCTTAAACCCAGGAGTTTGAGGCTGCAATGGGCTGTGATTGTGCCACTGCCCTCCAGCCTGGGAGACAGAGTAAGATCCTGTCTCAAAAAATAAATAAACAAATAAATAGCTTTCCTTATTACACAAATAATGTATACCATGTAAACAGGAAAATATTAAAGAACATGAAAAGAGAATAAAGGCTGCTCAGATTCTAATAATCAAACTACGTTACGTTATGTTAACATTTTGAAATATTTCTTTCCTTCCATCTTTTCAATTTTTGAGGAGGTAATACATTCACGTGGTTCAAAATTAAAAGTTGAAAAGAGCAAACTACAGTCACCTGGCCATGGAATTCTGCCACCTAGATGCAAACAATGTACATTTCTTATGTATCTTCCAAATCATTCCAGAGCTTGTGTGTATATAAAAACAAATACATGTATTTTTTTCTTTGTTTTTCTAGAAATGCTAACATATTATACACACTGTTATGCAACTTTTAAAAAATTAACATAGATCTTGGAAATCTTTTATATCAGTCCACAAAAGGCATTCTCATTTTTAAACTGCTGCTTATTATCCAGTTGTATAGATAAATCATGATTTATCTGAGAAGTTTCCTTTTCATGGATATTTATACTTTTCAATTTTTTGCAACTACAAATAATACTGCAGTAAATCACCCTATGCGTATGACATTTTTCACTTGTGTGAGTATATTTTTTAGATAAATTCCTACTCAGTCAAAAAAACAGTTTGATAGATATTGCCAAATTGTTCTCCAGAAAGGTTCTGGTCTTTTTTTCAACCCATATTTTTTAAGCATTTATTCATTAAAAATATGCTTATTACTTTCCTTCCGGAGAAAAATGGCAAGACTGTGGAACCTCCCTCCCACTCACACTTTAATAAGTTAATTAGACAAAGAAACCATGCACACACACAGAATGATCAGACTAGAGAGGGGTAAAGCTTTTCTCTATGAACTCTGAAAAGTGTTATCAGAGACAGAATGTTGTGGGAATCAGTGGGCAAATCCTCAGCTGCTTACTCGGATATAGTGCTCATCATTTCTCCATTCACTTACTCAACAAAGATTTATTGGGTGCCTGCTATGTGCTGGAATACCACACCTGATTTTGCAGATGCAAGAGTGAGAGAGAGAGAAAAAAAAAACAAAGCAAGAGGAAGGTGTTGAGACAAAATTCTAGTCTGTGACTAACAACTCCACGATGGAGTTGAGCAGAACTGTTGATGATGGGTGGGTCAATAGGTGGCCCAGAAGGAAAGATGCAGAAAGTTCCTCCAGAGTGGGAATCTTCATGGCAGAGTACTAGTGAATCAACAAACACCAGACATAATGCTAATCACATTGATTTATTTTTCTCATGCTACAAGGAAGGTAGGAGAAGAATTGGGGTATAATAAGAAAGAACTATTTCCAAACATTAAAAGAAAGTTTTGACAAAACAGAATGAGAAAAAGATGGAATGAAAATAAAATTAAAATTGCTGGGGACTCAGATGGTATGTAGAAAGTTTCGTGTGAAACCAATCTCCTCTGTTGTCCACACAAATAGTGCCTTAGCCTGAACTAGAAGAAATTCTACATTTTGCCCTTTTCTTTTTTCCTTATTTGGGCAGGAGAAAAGCTCAGGATGTGGCTGGTGAATAAAAAGTGGACAGCAAATACTCCCTCAGGGCTAACAGCTTCTGGTATTAGCAAAGGCTTAGCACTACCTGAGTTAGAGGCCTAGTCAGGAAACAGAGGCTTTCCCCTTCACTAACACTCCTACCTCAACTGTGAGAACAGATAGAATTATATCTCATGAAGAGGAATAAACTCTGGTACAGCTCTTTAAACACAACCAGAGATGTGAATGCAAAGACAAAAGTCTACCAAATCAACCCATTATTGCGGTACCCAGGCCTGGGAACTCCTAATTCAGACAATACAAAGGTAGAACACAGAATACAGAAATACCAAAGCCCATTTATAAATGAGACAAGACCGTCAATCTCTTTGTTAAACAAGACCTCCAGTAGAGCTTTGGGCATTTATTCTTTTTACCATACAGGTAAGAGCAGAAAAAAAAAAAAAAAAATACTGGCAATCTTCTACTGAATTGACAGAACAATCTTACAAGTATTCATACGTATAAGAACACTGAAACATCAAACATGACATTAAGAGAACATCAGATTATTGAGTAAGACAACTCATCAGAATTACAGGCCTCTTTGGAGATTACTTTTAAGGATATGGCAATGATTTCCAGGGTCTTTGTTTATATGTTCCTTCCAATGATACATTTATAAGACAAAAGAACAGAGCAAGTTAGTATAGTTATAAATATTCATACATCTCGATGCCACATCAAATCAGATTCTTTGGACTTGTTTTATGACACAAGGATGGTTACTCCTGTGTGCTTGCAGAGGTAAAAGCACATTTCCTTCTTCTGTCTCTTAGACTCCTTTTGTTAATTATGAAGACTTGCTTTTTGAAAAGCCAACTCTGGAAGTCTATTTGTAACTTATAGCAAAAATCAGGCCTTTAGAGCTCAATTTTATTCAGGGAAATGGAGAAAAAGATGAACATGGTTGTACTGAATAACAGTGAAATAAGCCTAAGCTTTATAAAGGAAAGATACAAACTGAATCTTGATATGGAAGGAAGGAGGAAAGGAAGGAAGAAAGGAAGGAAAGAAGGAAAAGAGACTCCACCTGTAGAATAATAAAACTTAAAGACCCAGATATACAGCCAAATGGTTTTTCGACTAAAGTAGCTTTTAAGACAAACTGTTTTATTCAGGAAAAACAGGGAGAATTTATAATAGGAAAAGATTCATTTCAACTGGTATGTTCAGCAATTTCAAATTTGTATGTACTTAATAATAGCTTTAAAATGGTTGAGGGAAGAGAAATAGACAAACCCACACTTATAATATGGTATTTAACATAACCACCCAGTAATTGATAGAGCAAATGGAAAAACAATTTTTAAGAAAATATATAATTTAAACATTATGATCAATAAAACTTGACCTAATAAGCATATATTAAATATTGCATGTAACAAGCACATTCACTGAAATGTATTCTGGATTGTAAAGAAGCCTCAACAAATGTCATAGGATTGAAATAATAAAAAGCATATTTTTATAACATAATACAGTAAGTTAGAAATCAACAACAACAAAAAGATATCAAAAAGAACTTCATATATTTGGAAATCAATTAAATACAAATCTAAATGTCTCATGGATCGGAAAAGAAATCATGGTGGAATTTTTTTTAAAACTGAACTGAACAATAATAAAAATACTTTTTACCAAAACTTATGAGAGTTAACTAGAGCAGCACTTAAAGGAAAATTATGATCTTAGATGTGTATATTATTTAAAAAGCTAAAAATTAATAAGCTAAGAACATAATTTAAGAAAATAGAAAAATCAACAAAAAATAAAAACCTAAAGAAGGTGGAAGGAAGGACATGATAGAAATAAGCTAATGAAATAGAAATCATACAGTATGGAGGCTCAACAAATCCAAAGTGATTCTTCAAAACATCTAAGAAAATTAACTAACTTCTGGTGAGAAAAAAAAGTGGCAGTACAAATATACAAATAATCTATAGAGAAGAGAAAAAGGACATTACTATAAAATTTAAAAATATTAAACAATAGTCATTATGAACAACTATATGCAAATAAATTTAAAAATATAGATAATATGAACACATTCTAGCAAAGTTCAACTTACACAAACTGTCTCAAGAAGGAATAGAAAAACAGAATTGTCCTAAAACCTGAATGGTCTTTCAATACAGTGGAAGAAATTGAATTAAGAAAAATTTTGGGCTTAGATGGCTTCACATTGAATTCTGATAGTCAAGGAACATATAATTATGATCTAGTTTCATATTATGTACATACTCTTTTAGAGAACAGAAAAACAGAACACTACTAATCTTATTTTATGAGGTTAGCATAAACTTGAAACAAGGAAAAAATGGTAGGCCAGTATTACTCAAGAATATAGATACAAAAATTGTAAACAAAACAAAACAAAACAAAACAAAAAAACTAGTAAACTGAATTTAGCAATATGTAAAAAGTATAAAGCACTATGACTGTGGTAGCTAATCTTCAATGGTCCCCAACGATCCCTACATCCAGGTTGTTTCCTCCCACACTTTATCTGTGAGAATGGTGTTTGTGACCAATCGAATAGAGTAGTGATGGTATGTAATTTCTGATATTTGGTTATGAAAGCCATGACGGCTTCTATCTTTATTGATCTCTCTCTCAGATCATACACCATGGGGGAAGCCAACTGCCGCACATGAGCAGCACTGTAGAGAGGACCACGTGATGAGGAGCGAAGACTCCTCTCAATTGTCATGTTGATGAGATTGAGAATAGATCCTCCAGTCCAGTCAAGCCTTCAAGTGACTGCAGAAATGGCTGACATCTTACTTGAAAAACTTATGTGAGACCTTGGGCTAGAATCACCCAGCTAAGACACTCTTGGGTTGCTGACCTATACAAGTTTTGTAAGATAATGAGTACTTGTTATTTAAGCAGTTGAACTTTGGGATAACTTGTTATAAAGTAATAGATAACTAACACATACAATGACCAATTATGTTTATTCCAGAAATAAAATGTTGATTTACCATTAGAAAAATCAATGAATAAATTGTGCCACATTAAAGAAATAAATGGTTATCTCAATATTCATAGAAAAAGTGTTTGATAAAATTCAGAGTGCACTGATGATTTTTTAAAAATTTAGCAAACAAAAAATGGAAGAAAATATTCCTAAAAGCAATGAAAATGAATGAACTAAAGCCTCATGCAATAATCATGGATGAAAAGAAAATCAAAAGTTGGCAAAACAAAATATAAATAGAAGAGAAGCAAGGAATTGGTCATCACATGCATCAGGATAGTGATGCTTATGGAAGTAGGTGACTGATGTGATGGGTAAAAAGTTCATGGGGAGCTGCTAAACTCAAGAAATGGTTCTGTTTCTTGACCTCGTAGAGGATTACACAGGTGTTTGTTTTCTGATTATTTTTTAAATAATATATATATGGTTTATGCATGTTATACATCTATGGATGTTATCTCTCATGGTAAAATAAGTTAATGATGCAGAAAAATAACTTGTTAATATACCACATTAACAGCTTAAAGGTGAAAAACCATATTATCTCAATAGATGCAGGAAAAAGCATTAGATAAAATGAAAGCCTTTTTTGTTAAAAAAAAAAAAGCTAGTAAATTAAAAAAGAATATTCTTAAGCTGCTAAAAGGTATACAAAAAAAGCTCTAGCAAATATCATATTTAATGATAAAACATAGAAAAAAGTCCTTTAAAATTAAATATGTGGGGCAAACTTTTCGGGTCCCCTCCTGCTGTGGGAGATTTTCTGTCCTCAATAAATCCTGCTTTAAAAAAAATTAAATATGTGAGAAGAATGCCTTCTACTGTTGCTTCTCTTTTACCTTGAATGAGGTAACTAGCCTTGTGGTAAGACAAGAAAAAAAAATGTAAAAAATTGGAAAGAAAGTAAAACAAGGTAAAATGAACAAAAAAAGAAACCCCTGACATTTGTCATAGAGGTCTACAAAGAAAACTTAAGAAATATTAGAAGTCAAATTATTAGACTTAATAAATGAGTTCAATAAGGTTATCTTATTTAAAATCAATTTTTTAAATCGGTGACATTTCTATACACCAACAACAAATGGGAACTTGAAACAAACAAAAAACACACAAAAGTACTTATGAATAAATATTAAAAACAGATGTGTAAGAACTTTATGACCTAAATAAATTTAGGAATAGGAAAACGTAGTAATATAATAATGTCAATTCTTCCTAAATTAATAAAATGCAATAAAATTATAATAAAAAGTGGTTTTGAAAGGTGATCGTAAAATTTATATGTGAAAAAGGGCCCCAAATAGCCCAAGGAACCTCTCAGCATCAGTGTACCAGCTAGCATTGTTGTGAGAGGCTGTGTTCAGCTTCAGTTAATTTTTTTTTTTAAGATTATTTCAACGTGTTTGCCCATTTCATGATGGGTGATTTATGAGTGCACGTGCCCACATCCTGCTGAGTGTTCAGCAGTTTTTGACTAAAAATGGCATGACTCCTGTGCTCCACCCTCTTTATTTATACCATCTTGCCCTGAGAGACTGTTTTTTGTTTCCCCAGATGAAAAAAGTCCTCAAAGGGAAACATTTTGTTGATGTGGAGGAGGTGAAACAAAAAATGGCAGAAGCACTAAAAGACATTAAAGTTAACAATGTCAAAAACTGTTTTGAGCAATGGAAAAAGCATCTTGCTAGGTGTATTGCATCAAACAGAGAGTACTTTGAAGATGAAGTTTAAACATGTAAGAATAAATGCACAATTTTTAAAGAAATAAATTCCTTTTTTTGGGTCCCCCCCTTATATACATGAAAAAGACACACACATATACGTTTGTATGTATATATAAATATGGGGATCTGTATATATAAATATGGAGATATATATATCTTTTTTTTTTTTTGAGTTGGAGTCTCACTCTGTCGCCCAGACTGGAGTGCAGTGGCCGCTCCCGGCCACCGCAGCCTCGACCTGCTGGGCTCCGGCGATCCTTCCACCTCAGCCTTCCAAGTAGCTGGCGCACGCCACCACGCCCGGCTAATTTTTTTTATTTGTTGTAGAGATGAGGTCTCGCCAAGTTGCCCAGGCGGGTCTCGAACCCGCGGGCTTAGGCAATCCACTCACCTCAGCCTCCCAAAGGCACGGGATTACAGGCTGAGCCACCGAGCCCGGCTGGAGATATATATATCTTAATAAGTGAGTTCAATAAGGTT
>CAUYQG010156818.1:0-18295 GCA_963574415.1 Tarsius wallacei | reverse complement strand
AGTTTTATGCTTTCTTCCTTAATTATAGATAATAAGTTGTGGTATTTTTTTTTTTTCTATTTCTGTAAAAAAATGAATGCTTTGAATCTGTAGAACACTTTTAGTAGTATTGGCATTTTGACAATATTAATTCTTTTGATCCCTGAACGTAATATATCTTTTCATTTATTTGCGTTTTCTTCAATTTCTTTTATCAATGCTTTAAAGTTTTAAGTGTACAGATATTTCACCTCATTGGTTAAGTTTAATTCTCAAGTATTATTTTTGATGCTACTATAAGTGGGATTTAAAAACATTTTCAGAGAGTTCACGGTTAATATATAGAAACACAACTGATTTTTGTATTTTTAACTTATCTCCTTCAACTTTACTGAAGTTATTAGTTATCACTTTTTTTGATAAAGTCTTTGATATTTTCTATATGTAAGATCTGCAACAGAGGCAATTTTAGTTTTTCCTCTCCAACTTAGATGATTTTTATTTCTTTTTCTTGCCCAATTACTCTGGTTGGCGCTTTCAAGACTACATTGAATACAGGTGGTGACTGGGCTTCCCTGCACCTACACCCCACAAGCAGGCGGGCTCTGGGGCGTGGCTTCCTTCTTGCTGCTGCAGCATCCCCTGGCGGGCACCGGCCGCCACAACAGCAGAAGATCTGGGTTGGACCCACCGTTCACCTGCAGCCTCCCAGCCTCTCCTGCCAACCCTGGCGAAGCAATACGATGTGCTGTTCTTGCTTCTGCTGATCAGAGCCTACGGGGTGGATAGGGCCTGCCTGCTGCGCGGCTTCACTGGCAACCCACTCCTCATACATCTCCAACATGGGTGTTGACTTTAAGATGACCATAGAAGCAGATGGCATCAAAGTGCAGACACGTATCTGGGACACAGCGGGGCAGGAGAGACATCAGACCATCACAGAGCAGTGCTTTGGATGGTCACGGGGGGTGCTTTTAGTGTAGGACATTAGCAGCGAGCTTTCCCCCAGCACATCATGAAGCAGGTGAGGGACGTGGATGAGTATGCACCACAAGGCTCCAGAAGATCCTTACAGGGAAACAGGTGACTGAGGAGGAAGACCCAGCAGGAGGGAAGAAAGCCAGGGCAGCAGGTGGAGAAGGAGTGTGGCATGGGCTTCTGGGAGACAACCGCCTGTACCAAGCTCAACGTTAAATAGACATTTGGCGTCCCACGGAGTTGGTGCTGCAGGCCCACAGGAAAGAGCTGGGTGGGCTCCGGACGCGTGTCAGCAACCAGTTGGCCTTGGCAGAGCTGGTGGAGGAGGAGGGCAGACCTGAGGCTCAGGGAACTCTTCAAAAACGTGCTGTTGCTGAGAGTCCTGCGTGGGGCACCCCACACACCTCTCTTCCTTCAGGAGGCCAGTGGGAGACGGTAGCCTGGGCTTGGCCCTGCCGCTGTCCCCATCTGGTGACGTCGCTGACAATCAGGAGCTGCTACTCTCTCGGCCTGGCCCTGAGAGCTGCAGCCTCTACCCCCAGCCCCTCCACCCTGGAGAGGTACCCTTCAGTCAGCTTCCCCAACCACAGGCCTATGACGCCACAGTGTGCTGTAAGCACCATCTCACCGTCCCCAGTGCCCCCAGGCAACCACAGAGGTTGGAGTCCAGGCCACTTAAGGCTCCTTCTTTCTCAGTGCGTTTTGTCTCCTCTGCTTTTCCCCTCTTCTCCGCACTCTGTTTCTCTGACCCTGGCCCATTGATGTGTTTTATATAGAACCCCTCTAGATCCCTTTCCCTGAGTGTCCTGCTGTATGTTGGCTGGTGTAGTTCACTCTTTCTTTCCTTTCTAACTCAGTGCAAGAGAATGCGCCGGGACTCACGCAGATGTTCCATCCTCTGCTCTAGGGAGAGAAGTTCCCAGCCCCCTTGCTTCATGGGCGGGCCAAAGGCTACAAGGTGTTTCTTCCTTCAGAGTAGAAATCCTTCTCAGGTTTTCTGACTTCATGATTCAGTCTTGGTGGTTTTTAGAAATATATCATTTTCCTCTAGATTATCCAGTTTGTTTGCATATAATTGTTCATAGTAGTCGCTTACAATCTTTTGTATTTCTGTGATATTATTTGTAATATCTCTTCTCTTACGTATAATTTTATTTATTTGAGTCTTCTCTCTTTTTTCTTGTTTAGTTAAGTAACAGTGTTAATTTTGTTTATGTTTGAAAAAACCCTCTTTCCTATTTTTTAAGTTGCTTTTTACTTTTTAAATTTTTTTTAGAAAGTAGAATTTATTAAGAAGACAAAACAGCTCCTACAGCAGGAGGGGACCTGAAAGAGGTTGCCCTAAGTTACTTTTTAATTTATTTCTGTTTTTGTATTATTTCCGTCCTTCTGCTAATTTTGGGCTTAGTTTGTTCTTTTCCTAGTCCATTTAGGTGTAATGTTAGGTTATGTATCTGAGTTTTTTTTCTCTTTTGAAATAGGCATTTATTGCCATAAATTTTCCTCTTATAACTGCTTTTGCTATATCCCATAAGGGATGTTGTGTTTTCTTTGCTATGCTGTATTTGCATTTTCACTTGCTGCAAGGTATTTTTTATTGTTTTTCTAATTTATTCATTGCCCCATTGGTTGTTAAGGAGTGTGTTAAATTTTCACATATTTGTAAATTTTCCAATTATCCTGTTATCAATATTTAATTTTATAAGATTATGCTCAGGAAAAGATATTTGATATAATTTAAATCTTAAATTTGTTAAAACTTGTTTTGTGGCACAACATATAATCTATCCCAAAGAATGTTTCCTGTTCACTCGATAAGAATGTGTTTTCTGGTTGGGTGTGGTGGCTCATGCCTATAATCCCAGCACTTTGGGAAGTCGAGGTGAGAAGATTGCCTGAACCCACGGGTTCGAGACCAGCCTGGGCAACTTGGTGAGACCTCATCTCTACAATAAAAAGAAAAAAAAAAGTGAGCTGGGTATGGTGGTGTGTGCCTGTAGTTTTAGCTTCTTGGAAGGCTGAGGCGGAAGGATCATCTGAGCCCAGCAGATTGAGGCTGTGGTGGCCGGGAGCATGCCATTGCCTTTCAGCTTGGGAGACAGAGTGAGACTCCGACTCAAAAAAAAAAAAAAAGAAAGAAAAAAAAAGAGAATGTGTTTTCTGCTGCTGTTGGGTAGAAAATTCTGTATATGTCTGTTAGGGTCATTTGTTCTATGATGTTATTCAGTCTGTTCTTTCTTCATTGATTCCAGTCTGGATAATGTATCCATTATTGAAAGTGGGATATTGAAGTCTCCCACTATTACAGAATTTCTGTTTTTTATTCAGTTTTGCTAATATTTGCTTTACATATTTAAATATTCCAATGTTGAGTGCATATATATATATTTTTATGATTGTTGTATCCTCTTGATGAGTTGACCCTTTTATCAATATGTAATGGCCTTCTCTATCTTTTGTGACAGTTGCATATGGAACCATAAAAGACCCCAGATAGCCAAAGAAATCTTAAGCAACAAGAAAAAACCTTGAGTCATAATTCTTTCTGATTTAAAAATATATTACAAATATATTTAATGTATTAAAAATATATTATAATCATAATGGTGTGAGATAAAATGGTGTGGCACTGGGCATTTTTTAATATAACTATTGCCCATTTGTATGAAAGGAGACCAAAAAATGGCAAGTATTTATAAAAAATTGTGTGTGTATTCTTACATATTTAACCGGTCACTTTAAAAATACTCTCTGTTTGATGCAATGCACCTGTCGAGATGCTTTTTCCACTGCTCAAACATTTTTGAATTTGTTGTTTTGGATGCCTTTCGTGTTTCTGCCAATTTTTGTTTCACATTTTCCATATCAGCAAAATGTTTCCTTTGAGGACTTTTTTTCATCCGGGGAAACAAAGAAAAGTTGCTCAGGATGAGATAGGGCGAATAGGGAGGGTGGGGCATGGGGGTCATGTGGTTTTTGAAAGAATCTCAAAAAAAAAAAATTCACTGAAGGTGAACGGGGCCTCTCACAATAACGCCTGCTGATGCGCAGGTATCCATGGGTTCCTCCAACACTACTTATTGGTAGAAGCCTGTACTACAAAAGGCCCAATCTCCAAAAAGTAATCCTGGTTTTTTTTGGGGGGAGGGTTTCCCTCTTGTATGTCCGTTTTGGAAAAACATCTATTCAAGTACTTTTCTCTTTTTAAAATTAGATTATTTGAAGGGGTATTTTTGTTGTTGAGTTGTAGGAGTTTTTTGTTTTAAAAATATATTTTGGGTATTAATGCCTTATCAGATGTATGGTTTGCAAATATTTACTCCTATTTTATCATGGCTAAGTAATTCTTATTCCAAGTTGCGGATTTTTCTTTCATTTATACTTCCTGGACAGGAAAATAATTTATGAGTTATTCCCATAGTAGATAGCCAATACTTGTATTTAGTTGAAGCATATTTCTTAAGTCAGTGGTGGAATTGATAAAATTTGCATCATTTTCTTACACAAAATTTATTCTTTATTACTAGAAGCATGAAAGTAACATTTTTCCTAATTACACTTTTAGATTGACACTTCAACTAATACATAATTCATTTTCTCATAAAGGTTCTGTTAATTAATAAATTCTCATATTATTGATAATTAAATGTATTTTGTAATTACATCATTTTAATAAATCTTAATGCCAGGTTGTTTTTTGCAGATGTTATTTTGATGTTATTGAAACTTCTGTGTTTTGAAAAAACTTTCTGGGAAGAAGAGATCAGAAGAACTTATAAAATTTCATAAATAACTTCAAGGAAAAAGATCCATGAATTTCTAAAAGAAGAAGTTAAAATCTTTAGATTTTTGTCCAGGACTCTTTTGATTAAATATTGGCAAAAATTCTCTGCTTGACCAAAATTTAGTCAGGCGTCTGAACCTTCTCCGAGCTCATCTGTGTACTTCCTTGTAAAATCCAGTTTTAGCAAAGAACCCTTCCAATTCAGTTTAGTAAGAATCCCCCTTCCTTGATATATGACTACTCTCGAAAACTGATCAAATTCCTCAAGCTCCATCACCCTTCAGGTGATGACTGATCACCCTGGCTTGTCTTCAGCAAAAATCCTGTCAGGTTGGTTCACCTAGAATTCCCCTTATCCCTGACATTTCTTCTTGTAATTTTACACCTTTTGAGCCCTACTGTGCTCTTGACTATAAACTCCTATGCTGTCTTCCCACTCTCTCTCTCCAACTGCAAGACCCATTGCAGTGGTCCCTATATCTATTATGACAGTCCTGGATAAAGTTTTCCTTTGCATGCTTTAACAAATATTATTCAGTATTTTTTCTTTCACAATACAAAAAAAAAAATTCCTGACAGTAAAGTATGATATGCATGAGCAAATAATAATAGACTGAAGCGTTAGAGCCTCATTGTCATTAAAGAAATGTCGAGATTCCTATCTGCTTAGAATAGTTCAATTTAAATAATGTCTGTCAAGAAGTGGATGAGGTGGGTGACTTCTAAAAGTATCTTTCAAGATTGTTGGGAAGGTTTATGAATTCATTAAATAAATGAAGTAAAGTAATAAGATACAAATACCAGTTCTTTTGCTTGTTTGTTTATTTCTTGAGACATTTCAGGGATTAAAACAGGGTTATAGAAATTTGGCTCCTTCCTAGAAACTTCCAACAGAGAAAGATAGTGACCAATAATTTGTAGGAAGTCAAAGGGAAAAGTTTAATGTGTACCTGCTATGAAGCGAGGTTATTGTATGTGGCAATTTATAAAAATAAGTCTCTATTAAACTTTTAAAAAGTGATTACTGTAAGTATGTATAGTAGGCCAAAGGTGACTTCATGCTTATCCCTGGAGCCTATGATGTTACCTTACATGGCAAGAGGGATTCTGCAGATAGAATTAAGCTAATTAGCTGACATTCAAACCAGGAGATGGTTCTGAATTATCCGGTGGATACAATATAATGCAGATGACAAGGGTAGGAGACCCAGTGAGAGAGATGTGATGTGATAGGAAGAGGCAGAAGAGATATGAAGCATGAAGGAGACTTGACTCAGTCGTTGGCTTTGAAGGTGGAGGAAGGGGAACATAAGCAAAGGACTTCAAGTGGCCTCTAGACAGTCACCAGTGAAATGGGAATGGCAGTCCTGCAATCTCAAGGCATTGCATCTTGCCAACAATATGAATGGACAAAGAAATGGACTCTATCCTGGAGCCTCCAGTAGGAATGCCACTCAGTTGACACCATCATGAGGCTTCTGACCGACAAAATTGTAAGATAATAAATGTGGTTTGCATTAAGCTGATAATTTGTGGCAATTTGTTTTGGCAAAAATAGAAAACTAATATGGTATGTAATCTATTATGTAAAATGTGTAAGTATTTGCAATCCATGACATGAAATACACTCATAAAGGATATTATGCATTTTGTCTTCTAATTTAAGAAAAAATTGTCTCAAAATAGCAAGCAAAGGTATAAACTTTCTTTCTATGCCCAGGAAAATGTAGCCCCTAAAGGATTAGAGAGCCATGGAAATGGCATGAGTTCTGACAGCCATTTCCAAACCAGGAGACTAGGCTCCATCTGATCACAGAGACATTCGTCTGACTGCTGAATGCTAGGACTGTAGGTGTTAGCAGAAGAGAATGCAAAAGGAGGAAGGAATGGGGACCCCTTGGGAGTATACAGCAAGAGTTGATAAGTGCCCCAATTATCAGATCAAAGAGAGGTCATACAAATATCCACCTTTCAAGCATGTGTCTGATCTCAGAGAGCTGCTGAGAAACTTAGGCAAGAAATGGTACTGGGCTGCTTTTTCACATACTGTTCACTTAGACTCAAGTCTCCCTTCATGCTGATCTGGCTGCCTTTATTGCCTTCTTTTGAGATGTTCTCTTATCATGTCATCTCCATTCTGACTCATCCACTGGAACGCCCTGAGACAACTCTCGGCAAGGTGGCATATTAGGTTATGCCCGGCACATACCTAAGTGACTATTAGCTGGGAGATGTGTGCTATAATCAGGTGCCCCTGTCTGGGTATTTACTGGAGTGGCAAGTGCTGAACTATGCCTTCTGGGCTTCATCTCTAAGTCAATTCCCCAAAGTGAAGCAGCAGTAGAAAAACACAGATACCAACTCTTGAATAATGAGCTTCTGTTTTACATAAACAGCTAAGTTGCAGAAATAGTAACCTAAACTGTAACTGTAGAAATTTCAAAAGACCATACATAAGCAAAAAAAGGTTCTTTTTATGGGTTGCTGATAGTATTACTTTCCTTCCTAATTACCTCCGGAATCCATTTTTCCAGAAAGATGCAACACATAAAAACATTCCACTTTAAACAAACTTTACATAAAATTTTCCAAGTACAGAAACAAAGGTGAATATTGATTTCACGCAGGAAACTGAATGAATAATTTTCCATCATCACATAGCTTGAATGTGATAAAAATAGGTTTTATTTACTATACTGCTTTATTTTTATTTATTTCTTCTCATCCTTCCGCCTCAGCTTCCCAAGTAGCTGGAGCTACAGATGCACACCACCACACCTGGCTAACTACACTGCTTTAAAAAACAAAAAATCATTCTGCTATAACATGGAAGATACTGTATTCCTAAGAGTTTAAGTTTTATTAGAAATCTACTTCACTGCAAAATTAAGGATTTAATGGGATTATTTATACAATGTGATAATAAGCAAATGAAATTTGCATTAAAATGATAAAAGTAGTGGTTAAAACGCAGATATGCATCTTAAAAGGGAGGCCGAAAGGGAGGTTGAAAATGAAAGTTTATTGAAGCCATTTTGGCCAACGGATTGAGAAAATTGAGAATAGAAACAAACAGAGGAGAGTTGGGCAGAAGGTTCTTTCTGGAGCTCACTCTTGTGCGGGTCAACACATAATAACTTCTGCAAAAGTTAGTTTAAGCTAGGTTTTTGTCATTTGCAGTAAAAGAAATACTGTCTAATATAAATTCAAATTAAGCAGTCAGTAGCCACAGTACATAAATCAGAGTTGGGGGATGTAAGGCAGTATCAAGCATTACCCCAATCCCAAGATTTTAAGAAAGGGAACATGTGGGTATAAAATGATACATTTTACATTCCACATCATTTCACGTGTCAGAATGCCTTGTCAATGAGTTGTGCAAACAAAATGTATTAAAATGATTTCAGAAGAAGGGGCTATCGCTGAAGCTAGAGCAGTGAATAAAAGCTGAAATGAATAGGACTGAGTTTTCTCTAGAGGGTTGGTAGGATTTCAGTGAATTTTAAAATTCACGGTTTTTATGGATCCCAACTGGGTCAATCAGTCATATCTTATATGAAGATTTTTTTCTAAAACCATTACAGAAAAAGAAAAACAAAAACCCACATCTGTGAAAATCACTCTTCTGAAATATTAACTTTTTAAATAAAGCTACTATGGTACATGATTAAGGGTTATAAGTAAGATTAAAACTGCCTATAGGTTTCTTGTGTTCTTACACAGTGTATTCTAGATCTTTCATTATGGTCTTAGGGGGGTGCGGCAAGTGAGTACGTAATAGGCCTGTCATGCGTGGCCACTCGGGTTGCATTTATGGTAATACATAAATCCAAAGGGCACCTCTCATTTCAACTTTAATGGATGTGATGTACCTGGGATGGTGCACGTGAAATTGTGAGCATTTGGATAATTGAATATATGACACCATGTGTTCTTGATGCAGTTTCAGAAAACTATATAACCTACAATTTAGAAATAAATTATTATCAGCCTGGCGTGGTGACTCAGGCCTGTAATTCCAGCACTTTGTAAGGTCAAGGTGGGAGAATCGCTTGAGCCCAGGGGTTCGAGACCAGCCTGGGCAACATTTTTCATCTCTACAAACAAACCAAAAATTTAGATGGACATGCTGTTATGCTCTTGTACTCCCAGCTACTTGGGAGATTGAGGCAGAAGGATCCCTGAGCCAGGGAAGGTCAAGGCTGTGGTGAGCCATGATGGTGTCACTGCAATCCAGCCTGGGTGACAGAGTGAAACCCCACCTCAAAAAATATAAATGTTTTTTTTAAAAAAAGAAATAAGTTATTATTTATATCATCATGCTTAAGTTTAAGTAAAATTACTGTGAGAATGCCTTCACTAATTTATTCATGCAAAAATATTTCCCAAGTAACTGCTATGCTCCAAGAACTGCATTAAAGTCTAAAGATGGTAAGTAATAGAGTTTACATTCTGATGGAAGACACAGTAAATAGACATTTTCATTACACAATAAACAAGAGCATTGATGAGGGAGATATGGGATATTGTGGGAACACAGAAAAAGGGCATTGAAGCTGAAATCTAATTAATTAATCAGGCCAGAGTTTTGAAATGTTATATATATATATATGTATTTTGTATTTAGGACTAACTTTTTCATACTCTGTGAGTTGGGAAAAAGGCACAAAGGCCAACCAAACATGTACAAGATAATAAGGTTTCCTGGAGCCCCATCATCACTTTTTGTCACTATTTATAACACAAAGTGCAACTAATATTCTAATAATTTTTTGTGTTCTTACTTTTACTGTTGTTCTTTGTTGTCTCTTTCTACAACTAAAATAAAAAAATTATTTTGCTTGTTGACAGATGCTCCTCATTAAGATCTATTGTGTAGACCAATTGGATTAATCTAAAATAATTGGAACACTGAAAAACCATCCACTACCTATTTTCTTGCAACTTCTTCTGGAGCATAGCAATCAGAACCAATTTCTTGGACTGTCTGCTTTGCAAATGTCTGTTTATTCATCTTCCTGCTGAAAGCCTGAAGCAGGACCTAGACCTCTGCTCACTCCCTTACTCTCTTTTCAGCTGGAGAGTTTACCTCAGGTCTTTGGGTGAAGGTTTGCTCTCTAAAGAACCGAGCTCAGGGCCGGGCACAGTGGCTCAAGCCTGTAATCCCAGCACTTTGGGAGATTGAGGCAAGAGGATTCCCTGAGCCCAGGGTTTTGAGACCAGTCTGGGCAACTTGGCGAGACCTTGTCTCTACAATAAATCAAAAAATTAGCTGGGCATGGTAGCATGCACCTGTAGTCCCGGCTACTTGGAAGGCTGAGGTGAAAAGATCACCTGACCCCAGCAGGTCGAGGCTGCGGTGACCGTGAGTGTGCCACTGCACTCCAGCCTAGGAGACAGAGTGAGACTCCAACTAAAACAACAACAACAACAAAAAAAACCAACTAAGCTCAGCATTCAGTTATGTAAGAAGACCTTTTGTGATATTGCCGTTACCTTAGCACTTGTGTCTCTCCCTCAACCAGAAGGTGCAGGAACATTAAACCTCTCTACCCACTGTAATCTTTGGCTTTGTGTCACAAACTTTCCTGATCTAGTTGCTACAACTAGAACACTTGAGCTAAACTTCTATGGAGAATGTACATGTAATATATAAGAAAATATAAAAAAAGAATTTACCCTCCTTGAGGAATGCAGTACTGTGATGACTGGGAATATACAAACCCAGCCAGGCGATAAAAGCAAAAATAAGAGCAAAGATGCCACATTCAGAGATTTTTAATAAGATCCAGAGGATGACATCAAGATTAAAATTACATAGCTCCATGGTCGAGTGTGCTCAGAAAACACACACACAAAATGTATAAACTGTGCTAAAAATACAGTTATACATATAAATTTCCAGATAGAGAATGAGAAACAAAAATGAGTGACACTGATTTGTCTGATTTAATTAATTCAATAAGTTTGGGATTTATTTGGTCTCCTAATTATAATTAACTTGGCTCATGATTCCTGGTCAGAAAAGGAAAACAGCAATCATTTTTATGCTTCAGTTAGTTGGAAAAATATAATTGATATAAAATAGAGCCAGCTATTTGTATGTAATACACATATGAAGCATTGGATATAATGCGTCTAAATAAAAAATACCATTTCATAATCAAATTCTCTGTCATAAATTCAATAAGAAAATGGTTGAGAAAATTAGGATATAATCCTAAAATATTACACAGGTCAGGCTATCTGTCAACTTGGAGAAGACCTAGATTATACTGAGGTTAATTAACCACTGCAGAGAAGAATTCTGGCTCTAGAAGCATGCAGGTTCACCAGCTGTGGTTAACTTTTGTGCCTTCCTTGGATTAGGAAGCCTACCATGGATGGCAAAAGGAGATGCCCTGTCTGAGGAAAATTATGCCTCAGAAGTTCTGAAAACCTTTATTATTTCAAACAAGGACCCTGTATAAGGATCTGAACTAGGTTATAAGCATTGCTTGGTTCAATTCTGTATTATTATATAATCTTGGATAAATGAAAGACTACATGTTACATACATGTGAGTATGTATGTACCTTGATTAGCCCTTTATCCTCTGTCTTCCTAACCTAACTGGAAGAGAATCAGTATATTGATGTTTGTGTTTATTGTTTTTTTTTCTGTTAAAATGTCTTATCACACATGTGTGCATTTCTTAATGATGTACTCTTTAGTTTTGCTTGTGTTTTAGCTTCCTAAAACATACATACTATATGGATAGTCTTATGACTTGCATTATCTATTCAAAAGTAAATGTAAGATCCACTTATTTTATTTCATGTATTTCTAGTTCATTCATTTTTATTGCTGTGTGATATTCAGCTCCGTGAATATATCACAATTCATCATAGATACTGGTGTTGGACTCAGTATTTTTCTACAATGAGCAATGATACTAAAAGTGATTTTTTTATGTTTGTCTTTTGACATATACTTACAAGAATTTATCTAAGGTATATGTTATATATGGAGGAGTTGAATTAATGAGTCAAAGGGTATGTAAATATTCATGTACAAGATAACATTAAATTGTTTTCCAAAGTGGTTGTATCATTTTACATTCCCATCTCGGTTTGTAAGGATTCTTGTTGATCTGTTAACACAAAGTCTCTAAAACTCAAGATAATTTGAATTTTCTGATTATTAAAGTTGAATATCTTCTCATATATTTATCCATCCTTTGGACTTTTTCTTCTATGAAACATCTATGTATGTCTTTTCCTTATCTTTTAATTGAATACTTTAGTCTTTTTAAAAACTTATTTGGCCGGGCTAGGTGACTCAGCCTGTAATCCCAGCACTTTGGGAGGCCGAGGTGAGTGGATTGCCTGAAACCCACGGGTTTGAGACCCTCCTGGGCAAGTTGGTGAGACCTCATCTCTACAATAAATCAAAAATTAGCCGGGCGTGGTAGCGTGCTCCTGTAGTTCCAGCTACTTGGAAGGCTGAGGGAGGAGGATCACTGGAGCCGAGCAGGTCGAGGCTGCGGTGGCTGGGAGCGGCCACTGCACTCCAGTCGGGTGACAGAGTGAGACTCCAACTCAAGGAAAAAAAAAAAACTTATTTGAACATTTTCTTTATATATTCTGGTTATCATTCTTTGACCAGTTACATGTATTATGAATATCTGACCCCAGTTTGCAGCTTAATATTTCATTTTCTTTTATTTTTGTTCAGCAGTATCTTTTATTGAATATGTGTTTAATTTTAATATAAATGAATTTATTAAAATTTTAATGACAAGTAATTGTTTTCACTTAGAAAAATTCTTTCTTTTGCAGAGTAAACAACAAAGGGAATTTTTTCTTACATTTCCTTCTAAGAGGGTTAAAGCTTCGCCTCTAATATTTAATCCTTTAATCTATCTGGAACTAATTTTTATATTTGTTGTGAATTTGAGATTCAATTTATTTATTTTTCTTTTCGGTTAGCTGTTTCTCTCAGCACAATTTATTGAATATATCCTTCTCTCTTTACAGTGTCTTATATCACATACTATATTCATATGTAAGTGGACCTTTTTCTGAGTTTCCTCTTGGTCTGGAAAGCACTTTAGATTTGTCTAAAACTACACTTCATATTCTTCATTTGCACATACCTATGCCTGTCTTCAAACTCTGTCTTCTTAATTACTTTGTCTGGAGTTTAACTTACTAAGAAAAGTGGTCTTTTCGGTAATTTGATTTAAAGAAGAGAGAGAGAAAAAAAAACAACAACTCACCTTGACTGTTTTTCTCCTGCTGTGCTATTTTTGTCTCTATGTGCTGTTGCACGCTGTCCTGCAAATGTTGAAAATTCAGAAAATACACCTTCCTCTTATGAAAACATGCTCCACTAACACCTGCAAAAACTAAAATCAAAACAAAAATATATGCTACGTTCCCTGCTTAGTACTGTTGATGAATTCCTCATGTTTCTTAAGTAGGAGAAATTTTACCTCTCCTTGTATTTAGGCTGAAGGGAACATATTTTGTACATTGTGTTTCCTGTGACAGTCTCCCCATTTTGTTAGAAACCTTTCATTGTATGGTGATTTTTTATCTGCTAACATAAATGTTTCTGTGATTGTGGCAATTGGAATAAAAATGGGTTGTGGAAATTTCACCGATTTTGGAAAATGCTGGTACAGATTGACTATTGACTAATAAGGACCTCCCAGCTTAAATATTTGTTAACAAGAACCTCTATTCTAACAAAATGTTAAGGTTGTAGTTTTGCTAAAGAATGCAGTCTGCCAAAGATTTTTTATTTAGACAATTGTCTATTGTTTACCTTCTTAACTTCTTTGTAATACCTCTTTGAAAACCATAGAAAATAGCACTGTAAGTATCTAATATAAAAAAGAATTCACAAGCAAACATTAGATGTAAATATTAATTCAAACGTGCACAGGTAGAAGAAAGTGTTATAGGTGGCATAAATCTTAGTTTTCTGGGACTTTGTAACTTTATGAATGCTTACTAATATTGCCCTATTCTAAATAAGCTGTGAAAGGGTTCTTGAACAAGACCTAGCATGATTCAAGCTATGAGCTCACAGAAAACATTTGAAAGTAAGGGAACACAAATTAGACTTTATCTAAACAGATCTACATACTAAAACGACCTTAACTTCTCTGGCTTACTGCGTGCCATTTCTTTCCTTTCTTTTAAGTTCAAGATGGATTTCTAAGTGCTTCCTGAATTAACCCACCCGTCTCTCTAAATCACTACTACATCATACTGTTTACCCAGCGTTTATCTCAATTTACTTTTGGAATTGTATTCTGTAATTACAATGTTATTTGACTATGTAATCATCAAGTGTCTGATGTCAGTAGCTCCATAAATTATGCAACATGTGATCCTGAGCTGCACTGTTAAGTAATCTTTGAGTCTTCCCGTTATTTTATGTCAAACGTATTGTCACAATTCATGAATATGACTCTGACATATTGGCTTCACCAACCATGCAGTGCATTAAAAACAAACAAACAAAAAAGAAAACTTTGTTTCTGTTTAAAAGATTTTAAAATCTGATAAATGAATAGATTATTTCTTAAATAAATTGAAAATTAAAAATCTGTCAAATGGAGTTTCACTTTAAGATAGAGAGCTAAATATTGCTAAGGGTCAGAAGGAAATCTAAATAAAATAAAAATGGTCTTGTAAAAGATGGAAAGTTTTCCAACCTTTCAGCCTCACTTAGTAAACGACTCTTGATTCATTATTATGGGTTTTTTACACAATAAGTATAAACTTTTGGAAATTAGGTAACTTATGACCCTGCCACTAAAATTTATGTTAAGGAAATCATAAGGTAACATGCAGAACAAGTAATACAAGTTAAATAAAAAGCACAGTACACAACGAGGTATATGTGTGTCGACTGATTTAAATTATGTTGAGAAAAATACATTGTGTATAAAAGTAACTGAAAGAAAATCATCAAGTGTTATGAGTCATTCTCATGGTTGATGAGTCTATATTATCTTATTTCTATATCTATTTTTTTCTATTTTCTAAATTTTCTTTAAATGTAATCAGAGCATAGGTTATGATACATACTGTATTATAACATTTATAATATATACTATATAGTACATGTGTATATCTATGTCTATATAGTCAAGTAAAAATATCTGTTCATTGTGACAAAATATTTCTACATTACCTACTGTAACTTTTCATTATTATTATTCAAAATGATATCTCATTAAATATGAATGAAAATTATTATTGTACAAAAATTATTTAGTTTACTGAGGGCTGCATAAAAGGATAACTTGATGAGTCTAGGATGCAGTAAAAAACATATTAATACTTATAAAATACACAATATTAATTTTGATCTTAATTTTTATGCCTGAAAAGGCTAAAAAATACCCAGAAACTATATTTAAATAAATAAAAGTCTACTTTATTTTCAATATAATGCATCAAACTGAATACTATTACTGTAAATGTGGAATCAAGATTGCAGTACTTCAGGAAAATTGAGTAAAAGTTTTTGAAATATTCAAAGCATGCAAAGTAAAAATACATATATCATTAATAAGTCAAAAAACAACAGATGATTTGCACAGGTGTGGTGAAAAGGGAATGCTTCTACACTATTGGTGGGAGTGCGAACTAGTTCAACCTTTATGGAAAGCAATGTGGTGATTACTAAAAGAACTGAAAATTGATCTTCCATATAATCCATCCATCAATCCCTCTCCTGGGAATATACTTGGAAGAAAATAAGTGGTTCTACCAAAAGACACCAGCACATGCATGTTTATTGCTATACTGTTCACAATAGCTAAAACATGGAATCAACCCTACTGTCAACCAAAAGTGGACTGGATAAAGAAAATATGTTACATATACACGATGGAGTATTATACAGCCATAAAGAAGAAAAAAATCGGCAGGGCTCGGTGGCTCAGCCTGTAATCCCAGGGCTTTGGGAGGCCGAGGTGAGTGGATTGCCTGTGCCTGAGGGTTCAAGACCTGCCTGGGCAAGTTGGTGAGACCTCATCTCTACAATAAATCAAAAATTAGCTGAGCATGGTAGCGCGCGCCTGTAGTTCCAGCTACTTGGAAGGCTGAGGCAGAAGGATCACCGGAGCCCAGCAGGTTGAGGCTGCAGTGGCCAGGAGTGGCCACTGCACTCCAGTCTGGGTGACAGAGTGAGACTCCCTCACAAAAAAAAAAAAAAAAAAGGAAAAGAAGAAGAAAATCATGGACTTGCAGCAAATTGGATGGGGTTGAAGATCATCATACTAAGTGATCTAATCACAGAAACAAAGAACTGAATGTTTTCACTCATAAACGAGCCCTGAACAAAAATAATCACATCAACACAAGGGAGAGATTGGCAGTCACTGAGCACCGCTAGTGGAAGGAGTGAGGGAGGGGGGAAGGAAGGGAGAAGGGTGGGGGAGCCACGTGACAATATGAAGGGTACCAGGTCCACTACCAGGGAAGAAGGACTGGTTAGATGCCCAGACTTCACCTATGCAGTTAATCCTCACGTGTACCCCACAACTCTACAATAAAATAAAATAAAATAAAATAAATTCTCAGAAGGCAAAAATCATTCATTACACGAAAAATTGTACATACTTTTAAAATAAATTTTTAAAATATTTGACTAGATGAATGAAACATTAAGTGGAGGCCAGGCTCGGTGTCTCAACCTGTAATCCCAGCACTTTGGGAGGCGGAGGCGAGTGGATTGCCTGAGCCAGAAGGTTCAAGACCAGCCCAGGCAACTTGGCGAGATGTCATCTCTACAATAAATCAAAAATTAGCCGGGCATGGTAGCGCATATCTGTAGTTCCGACTACTTGGAAGGTTGAGGCTGAAGGATCGCTGGAGCCCAGCAGATCGATGCTGGGGTGGCGGTGAGCATGCCACTGCACTCCAGCCTGGGCAAGAGTGAGATTCCAACTCAAAAAAAAAAAAAAAAATTAAATGGGTTTGTATTTGATTGATAGCTTTAATTGTATTGACCTGGAGCCCAACTTGAGCAAGATGTTAAAAGATTGATTGATTAGGTTTTAAGTAGAAGATTAGTGAAGAGGGAATCCAGTAAAAAAGAAAAGAGTGTGTCAAGGGAGTTGGAATAATGCCAACAAGCTGCAGTATCTAGTATGTGTGGAGCAATTACTAGGAGGAAATGTATGTGGAATCCAAAATGTTAGGAGCTTGGAATAACACTGTATACTTTTCTACCACAGGTAGTAAGGGATGCAGTATTCATCTACTTATGCTATATAGACTTTATAATCCATTGGGGATGATAGACATTCATTATTGAGTATATATTAGACATTTTTCTACACAGTAAACTGTGAGCAAAACAGAGGAAAAACATGCCTGACTTCATAGACCTTATGTGCTATAGTAAATAAAATATAATTTCAATTGTGGTGAAAGTTTTGGGGAAAGAGAAATGAAGGAAGTGTAGGATTTAATTCATGTGGCATTCCAGGGAGTGGGATTTCAAGGAAGCCCTTTATTTTAGAATTGGCCAAGGGACTAAAATAAATAAAGTAATCGATAGATAAATAGATACTCATATAGCCTCATAGATTTGATTTTGAATGTCACTGATGTCACTGAATGGCTAAGTAAGATTCTTTGGATAATGTGTATTTATCAAAATAAATAGACACAGGGAAGAGGTTAAAAGATAGTTGTAATAAATTGCAAAGTATATTCTTATTGTGGGAAGAGAGATAGACTTTTCAGTGTTTCCTAAATCATATCTTTTAGGTTTAGCTACAAAATGAACTATTAGAGGCAATTATTTTAAGCTCCCCTCTCCACCCACACAAAAAAAACAAAACAAAACAGTTTCAGATTAACTGAGGTTTCAACTAATTTTTTTTTTACACAGTGGCATTCTGCTTCTCCTCTCCTTGTCCCTGGGTTGATGGAGCTCTATAGGCCAATGCAGAAGGATGTCCACTTTTCAGTCCAGTCAGTGCTGTGGCTGGTCCCACTGAGAGTTTTATTATTTTGTCATGACAATGTGGATATGTTTTGTGGATTCTGGTGAAAAGAGAATTCAAAAATAGAAATAAAATGTAGTTTTAAGAAAATAAAAAAATAATGTTTTTATATATGATTTTATAGATACAAATTCATACCCACTGTACCACTAAAATCATTAAGGAATGTGGCAGAGTTTGCTAAAATTCAGCAGATAGCAGCAATAGTCATGGAAATAAAATAGTATAAATGGATTTCCATGTTTTTCTTTCTTTTTTTTTTTTTTAGTTGGCGTCTCACTCCGTCGCCCAGACTGGAGTGCAGTGGCCGCTTCCGGCCACCGCAGCCTCGACCTGCTGGGCTCCGGCGATCCTTCCGCCTCAGCCTTCCGAGTAGCCAGAACTACAGGCGTGCGCTACCACACCCGGCTGATTTTTTGATTTATTGTAGAGATGAGGTCTCGCTTGCCCAGGCGGGTCTCGAACCCGCGGGCTCAGGCAATCCACTCACCTCAGCCTCCCAAGGCGCGGGATTACAGGCTGAGCCACCGAGC
>CAUYQG010156817.1:0-61213 GCA_963574415.1 Tarsius wallacei | reverse complement strand
GGCGGCCGCTTTTACCTCAGGCCTGCTGTAATGCCTCTGCGGTGTCCGTGGACAAGTTCCGTGTGGGGAGCAGGCCCCCTGGGAGAGATCTGGAGTCTTTCTGTGTCCTCTTCTGCGGAGGTCTCACAGACCATGCTGCCCGGTCGCCATCTTCGCCAGATTCTGGTTATTGTATATACTAATGAAGGAATCAATATCAATTCAGGAAGAAGATATAATTGTAAATATACATGCACCCCATACTGAAACACCAAAATATATAAAGCAAATATTAATATTAAACAGAGAGATAGACTCCAATATAATAATAGTTGAGGACTTCAATATCCACTCCCAGCATTGGACAGCTCATCTAGACAAAAAAATCAACAAAGAAACATCAACTTAAATCATACTACAGTCACCTATAGACACACTATAGACACTTAACAGGCATTTACAGAGCATTCCATCCAACAGCAGTAGAATACACATTCTTTCCATCAGCACATGGAACATTCTCCAGGACCTGTATGTTAGGGCACAAAACAAGTCTCAACAAATTTTTAAAATTGGAATCATATCTAGTATCTTCTCTAACCACAGTGGAATAAAATTAAAAATCAATACAAAGAACTTCAGAAAGAGTACAAAAACAAGAAAATCAAACAAAAAGCTCCTGAACAAACAATAGGTCAATGAAAAATTAAGAAGGAAATTTTAAAATTTCTAGAAACAAATAAGAAAAGAAATACAACATACTAAAACCTAGGGGATACAGCAAAATCAGTTCTAAGGATAAAGTTTACAAGAAACATCTGCATCAAAATAGTAGAGAGATTTCAAATAAACAACCTAATTATGCAACTCAACAAAAGGAAAAGCAAGAACAAACCAAACTCCAAATTAGTAGAAGAAAATAAATAATACAGATCAGAGCAAAAATAAACAAAATAGAGATTAAAAAACAAAGATTAATGAAACCAAAAGTCGGTTGTTTAAAAAGATAAGCAAAGTCGACAAATTATTAGCTAGACTAAGAAAAAGAGAACCAAATAAAATCAGAAAAGAAAAAGGAGAAATGACAACTGATACCACAGAAATACAAAAAAAAAATCATTAGAGACTATTATGAACAATTATATGTCAACAAAAATGGAAAACCTAGAAAAAAATGGATAAATTCCTGGACACATACACCCTGCCACGACTGAGCCAGGAAGAATCAGAAAATTTGAACAGACCAATAATGAGAAATAAAATTGAATCAGTAATAAAAATTTTCCCACCGAAGAAAACTCAGGACTGGATGGTTTCACTGTTGAATTCAATCAAACTCTTAAAGAAGAACCAACACAAATTCTACTTACTTTCTATTTCAGAAAACTAAAGGGAAAAGAATGCTCCCAAACTCATTTTACAAGACCAGTATTACCTTAACACCAAAACCAGACAAGAACACAACAAAAGAAGAAAATCACAGGCCAATATCTCCGATGAACACAGATGCAAAAATCCTAAGCAAAATAGTAAACCAAACTCAGCAACACATTCAAAAGATGCACACACCATGAATCAAATGGGACTCACACCAGGAATGCAAAAGTTGTTTCCATATGCAAATCAATAAACATGATACATCACATTGAAAGAAAAACCATATAATCATCTCAAAAGATGCAGAAAAAGCATTTGACAAAATTTGCCAACACTTCATGATAAAAACTCTCAACAAATTAAGTACAGAAGATATGTTCCTCAACATAATAAAGGCAATGCATGACAAACCCACAGCTAACATCATTCTGAATGAGAAAAAGTTGAAATATTTTTCTCTAAAAACTGAAACAAGACAAGGATACCTACTTTTACGACTCTTATTCAACATAGTACCAGAAGTCCTACCCAGAGGAATTAGGCAAGAGATAGAAATAAAGAGAATCCAAATTGGAAAGAAGGAAGTCAAGTTATCTCTGTCTGCAGATGGCATGATCTTATACATAGAAAACCCCACACTCCACCAAAAAATGCTTAGAACTACTAAAAAAATTCAGTAAAGTTGCAGGATACAAAAATCAACACAAACATCAGTGGCATTTTTATACACTAATCACAAACTAGCTTAAAAAAAATCAAGGTGGCAATCCATGTACAACAGTTACCAAAAACAAAAACAAAAAAACCACGTAGGAATAAATTTTTACCAAGGAAGTGAAATATCTTTACAATGACAACTATAAAGCACTGATGAAAGACACTGAAGAGGATGTTTACAAAAAAAAAAAAGGGAAATGCATCCCATGTTAATGGATTAGAAGAATTAATATTGCTAAAATGACCATAGTACCCAATATAATCTTTATCAAAATACCAATGGTATTTCTCACAAAAATAGGAATGGCAATCCCAAAATTCATATAGAACCACAAAAGACCCCGAATACCTTAAACAATACTGAGAAAAAGAACAAAGCTGAAAGCATCATACTATCTGACTTCAAAATCTACTACAAAGCTATGGCAACCAGAGCTCCATGGAGCTGGCATAAAATCAGACACATAGACCAATAGATCAGAACAGAGAATCCAGAAATAAATTCGTGTACTTTTAGAAAACTGATTTTTCACAAAGCTATTATTAACATAAACAGGGAAAAGGACAGACACTTTAATAAATGGTGGTGGAAAAACTGGATATCCATATGCAGAAGAATGAAATTAGGCCCCTATCTCTTACACCACATACAAAAAACCAACTCAAAATGGATTGAAGACATTAATGCATTAATGTAAAACCCAAAACTATGAAACTACTAGAAAATACTGCAGAAATGCTTCATGGCATTGAACTGGAAAATATTTTATTAATAAGACCTCAAAAACATACACAACAAAGCAAAAATAGACAAATAGAATTATATCAAACTAAAAAACTTAAGTACAGCAAAGAAAACAATCAACAGAGTGGAGAGATAACCCACAGAATAGGAGAATACATTTGCAAGCGATTTACCTGACAGGGGACTAATATCCAGAATGTACAAGGAACTCAACAGCAAAAATAATCATCAGCATCATCATTATCATCATCATCATCATCATCATCATCATCATCTAATGAAAAAATGGGCAAGGAACCTCAATAGACATTCTGTAAAAGAAATTATATGGATGACTAACAGGTATACAAAAAACACTCAATATAATTAATCATCAGGGAAGTACAAATCAAAACCACAATAAGACATCATTTAACGCTGGCAAGGAAGCAGAAAAGGGGGAACCATTATGAAAAATAGTATGGAAGTTCCCCCAAAAATTAAAAATAGAACTATCATATATCCAGCAATCCTACTGAGATATAGATATAGATATACAGATATAGGAAAGGATATCAGTTTGTCAAAGAGATAGCTATACTTCTATATTTGCTGCAGCACTATTCACAATAGGAAAGATATGGAATCAACCTAATTGTCCATCAATGAATGAATGGATAAAGATAATATGATACATATACACAATGGAATATTATTCAGCCATACAAAAGAATAAACTCTTGTCATTTGTGGCAACATGGATGAGTCTGGAGGTCATTATGTTAAGTGAAATAAGCCAGGCACAAAAAGACAAATACTGCACTCACTTGTTCTCACATATGTTTTCACTCATATGTGGAACCCTAAAAAGTTGATCTCATAGGAACAGAGATTAGAATACTGGTTGCTAGAGGTTGGAAAGGGTAGGGAGTGGAGGGGATAAGGAGAGGTTGGTTAATGGACACGAAATTACAGCTAGATAGGATGAATAATTTCTAGTATTCTATAGTACTGTAGGGTATCTACAGGTAACAATTTATTACATTTTTTAAAAATGAGAAATGTTTGAAGTGATGGACATGGTAATTGTCCTCATTTGATCATTACACAGTGTGTACACATATTGAAATATCACACTGTACCCCATAAATATGTATAATTATTAGTCAATTAAAAATAATAACTTTTGATAGAGTATAGGAAAAACAGAACAAACATTTAATTCTGTTTATTTTCAAGTTTTCCAAAGAATGAGTTGGTAGCTTGACACTCTGGAGGTAGAAGTCTTTAAAGATCACTCTAAATAGTGTCTGGAGAAAGAATAATATATAAGAAAGCAAGAGTTACTATTAGAGAGGGTCTTGCAGTATTCAAAATAAGAAACGATGATGTCTTTTAGTAGAATGGTAAAGAAAACAAAGAGAAGCAGATATATTTAAAATATATTTGAAAGGTAAAGTGTAAAGGGCTTACTGATAGAGCATCTCTATTAGACATAAGAATAGTCCTAGGTATTTGGTCTGAGCAACTTGGTTTATGGTAAATACTCAGGGAGGAGCAGATTTAGGAAGTTACGATATGTATTAGATTAAACCAATATTTGCTAAATCATTATTGCTTTTGTTTTTATCATGACCTAAAAATAGTTAATTTTTTTAGAAAGTAAAAATAAAATAACATTTTATGAAATTTTTCTATAAACAATGCTTTTTCTAAAATAAAAACAACATTTCACAGGATAAATTTCCCCTTTTTTCTCAGATAAACAATCTTCTCACCTTTTCCATCTACATATATTAATAAAAACATGCAGGGCAAAAAATATTAGAGGATGGTAATAAATATTATTTAACCCAGATTAACTGTCAATTCTTCACGTCAGCTAATAGATCACCACAAATAGAAGGTCTATATAAACAGTCAGAATACAGAACAAAGGAGAAATTGAGTTCAAAAGTATTAACCTGTTAATTAATACTAACCAATTAATCTTGGAAGAAGACAGGAACTACAATTCATTTTTCAGAAGTTAATTTTACATTCTCCCATTTCGAAGTGAGTAGTAATAATTCAAATTGCCCTATCGGGTTTCCCTTGTCCCTCCATACAAATTAAGAGGGGGAATATGAAAGGTTTCAGAGAGAAGGGAAAGAACCAACACACAAAATATCAACAACAAAAATAATTATTACTTTCTAAATGATGCAACTTCTAAAGACAGATTGCCTAAATTATTACACCAGAAAGGAATATCAGATTTGTCAAAAATCATTTCTTTTTCTTTTTCTTTTTTTTGATTTATTGTAGAGACACCAAGTTGCCCAGGCTGGTCTTGAACCCCTGGGCTCAGGCAATCCTCTCGCCTCAGCCTCCCAAAGTGCCAGGATTACAGGCATGAGCCACTGCACTTGGCTATCATTTCTACATATAAAAATTTTAGAATGTTATCACATTTTGATAATATACATTTGAAGAGTATATGACTAAGTGGTGAGATTAAAATGACAAATGAAATCACTCCTATGTATTTGATCATTCATATATATTATATTATAAATACTAGTTGAACAAATCCTACTGATTTCCATTTGGCCTTATAAATTACATTTATGTTTAAATAGAGGTTGTTTATTAACAGATGAATGCCACAATAGCATATCTCTTTTTTATATGCAAATGATAGCTCGGGACTACATTTTCCAATATCAGCACTGCCACTCTTAATTGGCCTCTACTGATGTATTCTGAAGGAGTAAAGAAACAGTTCTGCCAGCTGAAAACAAACTACCAAGTGAGAAAACAGGGCAAGCACAAATATAATTTCAAACACCACAAATGTGTGTCAAATATTTCAATAATTAGAAAGATATATATTTAAGACCTATAGAGGATTTTGAAAGAAAAGAGGCTGAGTTCATTTACAAAGGGTTAAAAGTAACAGTGATATTTAAGCTATGTCTTGAGAATTTTTAAAAATATCCCATAAGATATTTTAATATAATACATACATTAATTTTAAATTCTATAAAAATAATTCTATTATCCTTTGTACAGTTACAAAATAGTTTGAATTGAGATATAACTGTTCAAGTATATAATTGCTCATTTTATCTTATTTTTAAATGTTGCTCTTGACATTTATTTTTAAAGAAACATAGTTAAGTGCTTTGTTCTGTATATTTTTCCTCTCAGACTCATCATGAATGTTTAAATGCAAACTCATTCCATCAAATATCTTCATACATGACAGATTATATTCTGAATATCAATTACTCAAAAATGTGTAGTCAGAAGATTTTCAAACTGCTTGCTAAATACAAATGTACAAACCCAGACGATATATCTATTAACAATATTTGTAATACAAAAATAGATTCTTTGTATTAGTGTCTATGACATGAGGCTGAGTGGCTTTTAGCCTCAAACTGCTTTGCTCATCAATCTTCCCCCTCCTAAGAGACCATTTGTTTCACTTTATTCCCAGTACCTTTCTCCTGGCAAAAATCTTTCCCTTATATCTCTTTGTCCTCAATCTCTCCCTATGTAGATGCTAAGCCTTCCCCAAAATGAATAATCGATAGTTTCTTCAACAGTCATCTAATATATTATCCTTAACCTTGGTAAAGTAAGAAACAGAGTTATGGCTTAACCTGACAACAGCAAGACACATATTTTCATTTCTGATTACTGATTACAGTGTTATGTTCATAGTGTTATCAAGACACTTTAAAGTTACTTTAATCTTTCTCATTGCTATTTCTTTCACCTTCCCTCCAAAATACTCTACTTAGTCCTACTCTGAACTCTAAGAATTTGTGTACTGTAGTTTCCAAGGAATTGATTAGAATGCAACCCTAACAGCTTTAATTGAGCAGATACTTGCACACCCAGAATTTCAAGGATTATATGATTGAGGAAACTTTTCTCACTGTTTTAGGTTGACAAGTAACAGGAAGATGATGTATTACAATAAGGTACATGCTATCCAATCAAACCAGAATTTCTATAAACAAGTAAGTGAAGATATTCTCTTGTCAGAAGTATTTAAGAATCTTAAATTATATAGTAAATTCAAAACTGAAACAACCTGCCCAACAAAGGATATCACCATAACCTGTAGTAAGAAGTTAACCTGCTTACAAAGAGTCATATAAAATGTCCACCTGGCTAGTTACTTAAGTCACAGGCCACACCAAAGAATCACTAAAAATTCTGCTCTCCAAGTCTCTTTTTAGAAGGTCATTAACACCTTCTGTTTTTACTTTATTCATTATAGTTTCATAATAGCTTATAATTTTCAAATACACACCTTAAATTTTATCAGTTATATTTACTTTAAAGTAACAATGTCTTAATAACACTGTGAACATAATATTCGAATCAGTAAAATATGTGCAAATTAAATTTTAGGACAAGAAGGCATTCTGCATGTGGCAATTCTCACTTAAAGAATGCACAGTTTAGCCTGGCTTGGTGGCTCAGCCTGTAATCCCCCGCGCTTTGGGAGGCTGAGGTGAGTGGGTTGCCTGAGCCCATGGGTTCAAGACCTGCCTGGGCAACTTGGCGACACCTCATCTCTACAATAAATCAAAAAATTGGCCGGGCGTGGTAGCGTGCGCCTGTAGTTCTAGCTACTTGGAGGGCTGAGGCGGAAGGATCGCCAGAGCCCAGCAGGTCGAGGCTGCGGTGGCTGGGAGTGGCCACTGCACTCCAGTCTGGCGACAGAGTAAGACTCCAACTCCAAAAAAAAAAAAAGAAAGCACAGTTTTATTAAACTTAAGGCACTGACTTCTTACTTTTGCTTCTCATACTATTTTCCCCTTTGTAACATCAAAGCAACATAGGGGAGTGAAGGGTATAGGTGAAGTAAGGAAGAAATGGAATTATAAAAATAAATTTTTATTTATTCATAGAGTTTTGAATAGAAATTGGAACAAGGAATTGAGAACTGGTACAAATATGTAGATACGTTCAAGTAGGTGGGGGAAATGAAGAACTGTTTGCCATTGTAACTCTTGAGGTTCTGGATTTGTTAAGTGCTATGACACACTAAACAATATTTTCAATTTTTTGGAATACTTCATCCTTATTTCTACAGGGGTACTCACACACACAAAAAATCTTTCCCGGTTCCTCAAAAGTGTTTTCTCTCTAGAGTAAATTTTCCAGACCTATGCAAAAAGAATGCCTTCTTCATCCAGGAAATCTTTGGGTCAGAAAACAGGAGCATTCCAAGAACAGCTGAGAATGGCTTAAACTGACAACAGCAAGACACCTATTTTTGTAACGGCACCGATCTAAAGGATATGTGATTTCTGCCAGGTATATTCAGCAACCTAGCTATGGAAGTAAAGAAGCTAAGCTGCAATTGTGATACAGGGATGGGTTACTGAAAGATAAGAAGGAAAAGGTAAGGAAGTCACTTAAAGGGTAGAGATGAACTTCAGCAAAGAAGGATACACTGTTAAGTAAGGACTGTTAGGCGCAGAGAAAGTAAAGATGTCAGGATCTGAAAGTCACACTGAGGTCAGAGAGCCAGCTCCATGTAAGTGAGGGAGTAAGGAAGCTGGAAAGTTAAAATCAGAGTAGGACTCTGAAATACAAGATTTAGAGGTAGGAGAATTTTAATGATAACACAATCCAGGTGAGATTATGACAATGTACTGCTCAAAGAGAAGGTAGTGAAAATAAAACGTATAGAAGTTGAGAAACAAGAATTAGGTAACTCAAGATGATGGCACAAGTCAATATGAAAAAACTATAAGCCAGCTGCTGAAGTTCTTAGTAAATATTTAGGCCTGGCCTAGACCTCAGTAGTACTTGCATTGTGGTCCAATGGCAACATCAAGAAGCTTTGTTAAAAATGCAGAATCTAATAACCCACTCCAGGCCTAGTGAATTAGAATCTGTATTTTAACAAGAATTCCAGGCAATACATGAACAGAGTCACGTTTGAGAGTCAGTGGCATATAGCTTAATAGACAATAGAAAAGACAGAGATAGCAAGTAGAAGTTCAAGGGCATGAGCCTTGGAAGAAAAGTGAGATTTTTTTCCTATAATAGTTAAATAAAATTGGTCTTATAGTGCCAGTGGAGAATTAGGCAAATTCTAATAGTATCTCTATTTTCCATGATCTCCAGAACTTGAGAATTCAGAGTAAATTAGGATCACATCTACTGTTTTAATATTTTGATAAAGGTTTTCTATCTCCTTCCCCTATATTCCTTCAAGCTAATCTTCTGTCTTAGGCTTTTTTAGGAGGAGACAGAGGTTTCATGTTTTTATTTTAGGTTGCCTCCAGTTTCTTTTATAAAGGTATGAGATATTTTAAAAATCAATTTGAGGACTTCATTTCTTGTCTGGCATGGAAAGAGCTTCTAAGTGCCATTCTGTCCTAACAGGTAAAAAACTGAACAGGAAAAATCAACAACTTTCCTTAGATCTCAAAGAGAAATTAGGTCACAGGGCAAACTACTGCCCCCAAAATTAGGCAGACAGGCCAATACAGAGAACTACAATATATTGGTATAGAAACCTATGAGCAGAAATCTCCTTGGGACTAAGTGCCAGGGTAAGAAAACCTAAACTATAAATGACAAATTGCTGAAGGTTCAGTGTGGACAAGTCTGAGAGCTAAAACTCCTGAAGGACTCAGTCACTGCGGGGTCCCCACACTGTTGTGAATTTTACCTCCATGAGCTCAACTGAGTTCTCACAGTGAGTATCAAAGAAAAATTTCCTGATGCTTCTGGCAGGAGGAGAGAAAAAGCAGCCATTTTGAAATATGGCACTCTGTTCTTCTTATAAGGAACTACCCTCAGAAGAAATCATTTTACCAGAAGAATCTATTTTACCAGAGTTTAACCTGCTGATTTTATTATAAAAGCTAATCAGGCCAGAGCCCCCTCTAACCATTTTGTTCCACCTAAAGAGGGAGAAGGGCAGTGGGCAAGAACCTGACAAGCACTAGTGCACTTCAGATTCCAGAAACACAGGTTCATTGAACGACTGAGACCTACTCATAGGACTACAGAATGTTCCTCCTGTCGCCATACTTACCAACACATTATTAAGGGCCAATTTAAAGCAGTTCCTTTTATCTAGTACATGTTTGGCTATCAAGAAAGATGTACAAAGCTCACTAAGAGGCAAAAAACACAGATTGAAGAGACAGAGCAAGCATCACAAGCAGATGCAAATATGGCAAGGATGATGGAATTATCAGACTAGGAATTTTTAAAAACTATGATCAATATGCTAAGGGCTTTAATGAATAGACAGCATGTGAGAACAAATAAATGATGTAACAGAAAGATAGAAATGATAAGAAAGAATTAAGAAGAAAAGCTAGAGAACAAACTACTACACTAGAAATAAAGAAAGACTTTGATGGGCTATTGGTAGACTAGACTGGCTGAGGAAAGAATCTCTGGGCTTGAGAACATCTCATTAGAAATTTCCAAAACTGAGAAAGAAAAAGACTGGGGGGTAAAAAAAACACCCAGAATATCCAAGAATCGTGGGGCAACTACAAAAAGTAAAAACTAGGAGAAAAGCTAGACAACTTTGTGTTTGGCAATGACTTTTTAGATATATCACCAAATGCATAATCCACAAAAGAATTGATAAGCTAGACTTTGCTAACATTAAAAATTTCTTCTCTGGAAGATACTGTCAAGAGACTGAGAAGATAAGCCATAAAATGGGTGAAAATAATTGCAAAAGATATATCTGATAAAGCATTGTCATGTAAAATATACAAAGAACTCAAACTCTCCAATGAAAAATAATTTAAAAATTGGTCAAAGACCTTAACAGATGCCTCACTGAAGAAGATATACAGATGGCAAATAAGCATATGAAAAGATGCTTCACATTATATTTAATTATGGAAAGGCAAATTAAACCAACAATGAGATACCACTACACACACATTAGAATGGCCACTACCCCGAACACTGAAAACATCAAATGGTGATAAGGATGTGGAACAACAGGAACTCTTACTCCTTGCTGGTGAAAATGCAAATTGGTACAGCCACTTTGGAAGACAGGTAGTTTCTTACAAAAACAAATATGCTCATACCATGTGACCAGCAGTCACACTCCTTGGCATTTACCCAAAGGATCTGAAATATTATGGCCATACAAAAACCTGCACACAGATGTTTATGGCAGCTTTATTCATAATTGCCAAAACTTGGAAGAAACTAAGATGTCCTTCAGTGGGTAAACGGATAAATAAACTGTGGTAGACATGAACAATGAAACATTATTTAGCACACACACACAAAAAGGTATCATTAAAAGACATGGAAGAAACTTAAATGCATATTACTAAGTGAAAGAAGCCAGTCTGAAAAGGTTACATTGCTTTGTGGTTCTAAACACAACATTCTGGAGAAGGCAAAAGTATGGGACAGTAAAAAGATCATTGCTTGCCAGGAGTCAGCAAAAAAAAGGAACAATAGGCAAGGCACAAAAGATTTTTAGGGCAGCAAAACTATTCTGTATGATATCATATTGGTAAATATGTGTCATTATATGTTTGTCCAGAACCACAGAATGTACAACACAACAAGGGTGAACTCTAATGTAAACTACGGACTTTGGGTGAAATAGATGTATCAATGTAGGTTCATCGATGCAACAAATATACCACTCTAGTGGAAGATGTTGATAGTAGGAGAGGTTATGCATGGGTAGGGGAATGGGATAGATGGGAAACCTCTGTACATTTTGCTCAATTTTGCTGTAAAACTAAAACTGTTCTAAAAAATAAAATTTGTTAAAAATCCATTTTTAAAGTAGTCATATATGTTTTATACACATATACCCACTCACAAGTATTCCATTCTCTAGCCTAATTTACTGACCAATTTATTATTTTCAGAAACTCTATGAATATCTACCCATTCTTTTGAATGTATCAGTTTTATATATAATAGACATATTCTTTCCCTAGCCTCTAAAATTTTGAAGCTGAATATGAATGATAACATATTACATAACAGACTTTCCACCATTTTTTTCCCTGAAACTCTACTTTATGATAGACAGGAAATAGATATACCTATTCAACAAACGTAATTTTTAAAAATACCTATATGTAAATCACTATCAGAAGAATTCTAACAAAATAGGAAAATTAGAAACACAGTTCATTTTAGAAATACTTTATTATGGGAAATTTTTTTAAAATCCTCATTCCTAATAAACTAAAAATTGCTTTAACTGCTACCAGCTTTTGTTGTATGCTAAAATTTGAAGCTAATTCCTCTCCTCAGGCATGAGGTAACACATTCCCATCTTGGGCAGTCCAGATTATCATTGTGTTTTGGGTGTAAAAAGAATGTATAGAGAGATAATATTTAAATCCATTCCTCAAAATATCTGCAAGCATACCAAATAATAGAGTATACAATAAAACAGTGGGAAGAAAAGGAACTGTCAAGGGTCCCCCAATCATCTGTATCTGAGATCCAGATTTCACAAAGTGTAGTCTGTAAAAAGATAAAATTCGTATTACAAAATCACAGATCAAGTGCTGTAAGACTGTAGTCTCTGCTGAAAAGAATCCAATAAAATCTATGTAACTGCAACCTATTATCACTACTCTCCAAATAGCTTGACTTGCAAATATTTTCTTTCCTGAGTAACTGGAAATTCTCAGCTACCAATGCATTTGTGATATAGCATAAAGGTAAAACAAGTTGAAGTAATGTAAGTGAAAGTAAACATATTCAATACTTTGTATAGAATATGTGAGTTATAGAAGCATTCCATTTTCTTGGCATCCTCTTCAGCATCTATTGTTTTTTGTTTTTGTTTTTAGTTATTGATGATGACCATCCTGACTGGAGTTAGATGGTATCTCAGTGTGGTTTTAATTTGCATTTCTTTTCTTTTCTTTTTTTTTAGTTGGAGTCTCGCTCCGTCTTCCAGGCTGGAGTGCAGTGGCATGCTCACCCCAGTGTCGACTTGCAGAGCTCAGGTGATCCTTCCGCCTCAGCCTTCCAAGTAGCTGGAACTACAAGTGCACGTCATCATGCATGGCTAATATTTTTATTTTTGGTAGAGATGAGATCTTGCTATGTTACCCAGGCTGGTCTCAAACTCCTGAACTCAAGCAATCCTCCTGACTTAGCCTGGCCCAAATTTTATTCTCTATTCTACTTTCTGTCTCTATAAATCTCCCTCTTGTTTTTTGCTTTTGAAATCTGCAAAGATAGCATAAGTTCTTTGCCTGCCAGAAAGTTGGAGGGTAGAGTGAGTAAATCTAAGATCATTTCCAAACATTATTTTTCCCAATGTCTCTCTTTTTCTTAATACTTCTGTTTAAAAACTTAGCATTTGGGTCAGGCTCGGTGGCTCAGCCTGTAATCTCAGCACTTTGGGAGACCGAGGCGAACAGATTGCCTGAGCCCGCAGGTTTGAGACCTACCTGGGCAACTGGACAAGACCTCGTCTCTACAATACATCAAAAACTAGCTGGGCGTGGTAGCGCATGCCTGTAGTTCCAGCTACTTGGAAGGCTGAGGTGGAAGGATCACCGGAGCCTTGCAGGTCGAGGCTGCGGCGGCCAGGAGCGGCCACTGCACTACAGTCTGGGTGACAGAGTAAGACTTCAACTAAAAAAAAAAAAATAAATAAAAACTTAGCATCTGATCTGATTTTATGGATCCACATGTCTGATTCTTTAGAGTTGTACGGTTTGTTTCTGTTTTATTTTGTTTGAGTCGTTGTCTCACTCTGTTACCCAGGCTGGAGTGCAGTGATCACAGCTCACCACAGTCTTGACCTCCTAGGCTCAGGTGATCCTCCCACCTCAGCCTCCCGAGTAGCTGGGACTATCAGTACGTGCCACTGTGCCCAGTGTTTTTTAGTTTTTGTAGTGATATGGTCTCGCTATGTTACTCAGTCTGGTCTCGAAATCCTGGGCTCAAGAAATCAGCCTCACAAAGTGCTAGGATTACAGGCATGAGCCACCATGCCTGTTTTTGTTTTATTTTTTTCCTATGGCGTATTATACCTCCCCACTCTTTTGTTTCCAAGTTCTCTTTGGTATGGCGAGCCACGTGTCTGGCGAGAATGTTCTGAGTGTAGACACTGCTGCTTCCCTAAAATAACTTGTTTACAGTTATGAGAAAACCCCATGTTTGTGTATTAAAATCCTTCATGGTTACCAGAATGATCACTCTGTGAATTTATATATCGGATGACCTTTTCTCAGCTTTGGAATAACTGTATACCTGATATTTGTTTTGAACCTATAGAGTTTTGTAGTTTTAAATTGATTTGCCACGTGTTGATGAAGCCTGATTCTCATACAACTGTCTGATATAGTATGGATAAATCTGAGTTCAGCAGTACTGAATTCGCAAACTGACCCTGAAATTGTTACATATTGGCAAATACAATATCTTGACCAAATTTAACTAAGTGATGGAGTGTATTAGGTGATGTGTTGCGGACAAATTTGTGTCTCCCAGTTTGAAGGCACAGAGCAGTAAAGCTATTTGTTTTCTCAGGAATACCACTTTCTTCCATTAGAAATCTTTTTTTTTTTCTTGAGTTGGAGTCTCACTCTGTTGCCCAGACTGGAGTGCAGTGGCCGCTCCCGGCCACCACAGCCTCGACCTGCTGGGCTCCGGCGATCCTTCCGCCTCAGCCTTCCAAGGAGCTGGAACTACAGGCACGCGCTACCACGCCCGGCTAGTTTTTGATTTATTGTAGAGATGAGGTCTCGCCAAATTGCCCAGGCGGGTCTCGAACCCGCGGGCTCAAGCAATCTACTCACCTCAGCCTCCCAAGGCGCGGGATTATAGGCTGAGCCACCGAGCCCGGCTTTTCATGGCTTTTGAATAATAACCTAAAAGGAAACATAACATTTTTGAAAAATTTGTGCTTGTATAAGTTTGTTCTGTATAATCACCAACAATTTCTTTATATTCCCTGAGAGGGGATGTCTGAGTGTAAAGGGTTAATTTTTTTTTGAGTTGGAGTCTCACTCTGTCGCCCAGACTGGAGTGCAGTGACCGCTCCCGGCCACCACAGCCTCGACCTGCTGGGCTCCAGCGATCCTTCCGCCTCAGCCTTCCAAGTAGCTGAAACTACAGGTGCGTGCTACCACGCCTGGCTAATTTTTTGATTTATTGTAGAGATGAGGTCTCGCTTGCCCAGGCGGGTCTCGAACCCGCGGACTCAGGAAGGGTTAATTTTTAATGTATTTATACTTTAACATCTTTTTCTGTTAAATTCGATATCTGGTCCTCTCACAGGCAGTTTGTATTGCCTGCTTTTGTGTGTGTGTGCGTGTGTGTGTGTGTGTATTATGGGTTATATTTTCCAGTTTCTTTAATGTCTTGTAATTTTTTGTTGGAAACTGAACATTTAGATAACACATTGTAGTGACTCTGCTTGCTGGGCTCCCTACTCTACCACCCCTGGGCTTATTGCTGGTAATTGCTTGCTTATTCCTCTGTAGACTGGATGGCTTATTTTAGTAAATTCTGGCCCCACCCCTCAAATGTGAAGCTTCTGATGTTGCTCCTTAGGTGTCACAGCCTTGGGTGTGCCCATGGTTATCCTGGGATGCCAGTGGCTTTGGTAGGGCCTTTTTTGACTGTCCTCTTTCTCTGGCCACACCTTCCATAATGCTCTGGCAGCATGGATTGCTTTAGACTGAACCAATCACATTCAGACTCCTTTGAATGGTTCGTGTGTGTGGTTCGTGTTTGAGATTTGTTCTGACCCAAGCAGAGGCCCTTGCCACCTGTCTCTTTCCCCATTTCTCTTTAGCACAGCAGCTGATTTACATTCTGTTCATATCTTCAGCTACTTTTACTACTCTGCTCCCAGTTACCTCTCACCAAAACCCTCACAGTTTTTGAGAGCATTCTTTGGCTTGAAGTCAGTTCATTTTTGGAGTTTCTGTTCTAATGTCCCGCCTAGCCACCCCCCAAGCCACAGCTCTTGTGCTGTGGGTGGGGACACTGGCATACTGGTGTCTGAGTGACCCCGTACTTTAGGAGCTGAGCACCGGGGGTGGTCATGGGGGGTGAACGGGGAGAAGGCAGAAGCCTTAGGTCTCTCATGTTGCTTTATTGGTATGGGACCCTTAGCCTATAAGCCAGGGGCAGTGGCTATCTGGGCCCAGCAGTGTTTGACCCACAAGTGGTACCTGGGTGGAGGAAGGGAGCCCCCACCTCTTACATGCTAGAACAGCCTCAGCAGCAGGTGGGTGGGGACTGGGATCTGGGTGGGCAGGGAGCCCTGTGTTCTTGGCTGCATTTGTCTTGAGCCTCTAGGGTGAGGAGGGAGTTTGTCCTGGTTTAAAAACCTTGAAATTTTTTCTGCTATTCTTGCCAGATTTCAGTAGAGATTTAGAATAAGTGTCTTTTCATTTGTTGTATGTCATTAGAATCATTTCTAGAATCTTTATGTGATCATTTTTAAAAAACACCATTTTCAGCAGGTTCACAGGTAGTGGGCTCTTGGAGTTCCTCATGCTGTCCTATGGGAAGTGGGACTTCTTGATGAATTCTTTAATGTCCTTCATTCTTGGATTTTTTAAAAAAGCACCTGCTCTGTTGTGTAGTGTTTGGTAAGAGTTGATATATTACTTTGTTAGAACTTTATTGGTTAATTTTCCAGCCCCAGACAAGGAAAATTCTTCAGGCTTTATAGGTGTTTATATCATCTGGCCCTCCCTACCTCTACCTGCCTCATCTACCTATTCCTAGTTGCACTCTTTCTGGAAGAGGTATCTGCTGCTGCTTCTCAGGCTTCTTTGCTTGTATGTGTCTCTAAGATGAAAACTTTAATTTCAGTTCTTTGAGTTTCCTAATAAAAATAATTATATCAGGTGCCACCCACTTGTCATTTCCTGTATTTTGAAATAATATTGTCACATTAATCTTCCAACAAATTTATGAAATAGGTATTTGTTTCATTTTATAGGAAAAAAAAGCCCTTAAAGAAATCTGCTTTTAATTGCTCTTTCTGCACTGTCCATTTCAGTAGCCACTTGCTACACATGACACCACATACTTGGAATGTGGCTTGTCCACATTGAGACATGAGATGTGCTGTGTGCATGAAATATGCACTTAAAATGGGAAAAAATGTATTGAATACATGCTATAATGATAATATTTTGGGTGTACTGGGTTAAGAAAAATATATTGTTAAAATTTCACCTGTTAAAGTTTCACCGGTTTTTTTTTTTACTTTTTAAATTGTGCTAGGGAGCTTGAAATATATGTGGCTTGTGCTATATTTTTGTTCCTCAGTACTTCTCTATGTTATTTCTACTTTATTACAAAATTCTATTGTTCTTTTAGTGATTTTTAAAAATTCCTGATATTCAGCAAATTGATTTCTTTGGGTGGTTTTATATTTTTAAAATTTTAATTATTAAAAGTGGCTGCTGCACAATTTATGATACTTGTGTATGAAACTTTTGTAATTTAAAATGTCAAGTCAGGAATCCTTAAACATGTTGTTTTAGTATTTGAGAATTATTTGTATTGTGTCTTTTTTAATTTAGTAAAACTGACTTCAATGGCCTCTTCCTCACAGATGATGACTTTGACCAATTTGATAAGCCTGGTGCAGAAAGGTCCTGGAGAAGAAGAGCTGCGGATGAGGACTGGGACAGGTGTGTACATACCTGTGCTGCATGTGAAAGTCTGTGCTGATTTCTGTGATTCCACCTCTTGGTTATGGAGAGATCTTTACTAAACACAGTGTGTGGCTGCCTGCTGATCTTTCCTGAGTGGGCCTCTTCCTCCTGGGGTAAAGTGAAGGCTCTCCACGTAGAAGGCTGCCTGCTGGGCCCGTATTCCGAGTCTATGTTGTATACAGGGTTGCTAGCAGAACATAGGTCTTTTCTCTATTTCTCTCTCTTTTTTTTTTAAACAACTATGGTATGGACTTTGTCAACCCTCAGAATTGGAGCAGTTGTTTTCTAGAGTTCCTTTCGCTATGCTTCATACCCAGTATTTGGTAGACTTAAACATTTTTGCCACTCTAAAATGTGTAGAGTGGTAATCGCACTGAGTTTAATTTGCATTTTTCTGATTACTAATAAAAACAAAAATATCTGTTTAGGAATAGATGAAAATACTTTTAGGAATACACATATACACACACACAGACACACACACACAAATCCACAGTCATGATAGAGGTCAATTTGGTGTAGTAGTTACCTCTGGCAAGGAGTGCCAAGAAAGGTTAGAGGATGTGTATTGGGAGAAGTACACAGTGGGGCTTAATCTGGGTGGTGAGTTGAGAAATGATGATTATTCTGTACCCTGTACTGTTCTCTTAACATCTTAAATACTGTGTTCACAAAATGTAACAATTTTTAAGAGTTGCAGTCAATTTAAAAACAGCAATGCCTCAGAAGTTTTACAGACTAACGTATATAGCTCTTATAGTCCACATAAAATTGGTTACGATGACTCACACAGTGTATTTGGGTTCTTCAGAGAAACAGAACCAATAGGATATATGTAGATATATAGAAAGGTTTATTATTATGAGGGATTGGCTCATGTGTTTATGGAGACTGAGAAGTCCTGCGATTCGCAGAGTGAGTGGTTCCAATCCAAGCCCAAAGGCCTGAGAACCAGGGAAACCAATGATGTAAGTCCTAGTCTGAGCCTGTGAAGGCCTGAGAACCAGGAGCACTATGTCTAGGGCAGGAAAATGATTATGTTTCAGCCTAAAAACAAGGTGAATTTATTGGAATTCCAGCTGTTTGGATAATGCTCACCACAGTGTTGAGGTGGATCTTTCCTCAGTCTACTGATTGAAATGCTAGTCTTTTCTGGAAGCACCCTCACAGCTATTTACTGAAACTTTGTTTTACCAGCTAGCTGGGCATCTCAGACAAGTGTGGCTGACACATAAAATTAACTAACATGCATTCTAAAAGTTAATACTAAGAGTGAAGTCTCTCCTATAAAATAATTTTTTAAAATTTATTTAATGAGTTGGAATCTCACACTGTTGCCCAGGCTGGAGTGAAGTGGCACACTCAGGGCTATCTTAGTCTTGAACTGCTGGTCTCAGGTTATCCTTTTGCCTCAGCCTTCCAAGTAGCTGGAACTACAGGTATGTGCCACCAAGCCTGGCTAATTTTTTGATTTATCGTAGAGATGAGATCTCACCATGTTGACTAGGCAGTTCTTGAACTCCTGGGTTTAGGCAATCTCTTGCCTCTCCCTCCCAAAGTACTGGGATTACAGGTGTGAGCCATTGTGCCTGACCTAAATGGTCTTATTGAAAGTATTGAAAGTTTTGTTTAAAAAGACTGTGATGGTGAGCTGAATAAAACATAGAGTGGGTCTTTTAGTAGTATACTCATCATTTGGAGTTACTCTGAATTGTCTGTTCATGTCTATGTTTATTTTTCTTTTGGGTTATTTGTTCTTTTCTGAGTTTAGGGATTCTTTATACTTTCTGGAAATTTATTTTTGTTGCTTAAAGACATCTTTCTAGTCTGTGGCATGTTTCCTTAAAAAATAGTATTTAAATAGATTTTTAAAAAAATATAGCCAAATGTATAATCTTTTTCCTGTATGTTTTTTTTTATTTAAAAAAATTTTTTTAATTTTTATTTTTTTGAGTTGGAGTCTCACTCCATCGCTTAGGCTGGAGTGCAGTGGCATGCTCACAGCCACTCCAGCATCGACCTGCTGGACTCTGGCGATCCTTCTTCCTCAGTCTTCCAAGCAGCTGGAACTACAGGTGCACACTACCAAGCCCCACTAATTTTTTAATTTATTGTAGAGATTAGGCTAGGCTGGTCTTGAATCTGTGGTCTCAGGCAGTCCTCTCTCCTCAGCCTCCCAAAGTGCTGGGATTACTGTCTTGAGCTACCGCACCCAGCCGGTTTTTCATTTTATTAAATTAATGCATAAAATAAAGTGTGTGGGAATCTTTTTCAGACATACAAAACTCCCACTTGACCTTCTTTCTGACTCATTAGTGGTCTTTGTCATGATTCATGTTACTGTTCTCACTCTACATACATGTGTATAATGCGTATGTAAAATTATTTTTCCTGTACCATTTAACAATAGATGCAGACATCATGTCACTTTACTTCTGAATGCTGTGTATTTTCTGAGAACAGGGACTTTCACTTACTAAATATGGTATAATTTTGAAAGTCAAGAAGTTTTAACAGACATTCAATTCTATTTTTTAATCCACAGTGGTTAGTGAAATTTTTTTTCAGTTGTCCCAATAATGTCCTTTATAGCCAAAAAAAGAATTTTTGTTCTAGTTCAAGATTCACTGCAGAATCATACATTGCATTTTTCTTTCTTTGTTTCTTAATGTAGAAGAATTCTCTAGCCTTTGTCTTTTATGCCTTTGACAGTTTTGAAGCATACAGGCTGTTTATTTTGTAGAAGGCCCTCAGTTTGGGTTTGTTGATGTTTCCTTATGACTAGCCTTGGGCTATGCGTTTTGGTCAGGAATACTGTGTACTTGGTGCTGTGGTCTCCTTAGTGCACACTTCAGGAGGCAGGTGGCATTGGGGAAGGTGGTTTCTACTTTTTGTTTTTAAGAAATTCTTTTCTGTCTTGTGTCTCTACCCATGTGTACTGCATGTTTCAGTGAAAGTTTCAATTTTTCTTCACTTTTGGATGTATAATCTGAAATTGATTAAATTGATGGATTTTTTAAAACTGAGAATTTCAAGCATGTGTGAAAATAGAATAGTGTAATAAACTCAATGTTACTGTCATCCAGCTTCACCAATTATCAGTATGTAGCCAATCTTCTTTTATTCATACTTTTTGCAACCCCCTCTCAAATAACAAAAAAATTTTATCTGAAAATATTTTATGGTATATCTCTCTAAAAAAACAGAATTTGCAAGTATAGCCACAATAGAGTTATTGTGTATAAAAAATAATTTTGTATTATAAATATCTTAGTGTTCACATTTCCTTGATTTTTCTCTTACATGTTTATGTATGTGTACATATATATACATATGTGTATACACACATATATCTGCACACATATATTAAATATATCTGTGAGTATATTATAAACTAGGTGTGGAATGTATCTGTGTACTTTTTATAGTTTGAATTGGGTCCAAATAAGGCCTGTATATTGTAATTGATTGGTATGCCTTTCAAGCGCTGTTTCAAATATATGTTCTCCCCCAGTCTTATTTTAGTTCCCTGCAGTTTTTGTTGAAGAGACAAGGTAGTTTGTCTTCTAGAATTTCTGCTTTTGCTGATTGCATTCCCTGAGGTGTTTTTAGTGTTCCCCTCACCCCTTGTATTTTATGTGAATTAATAGTTAGATCTAGAGGTTGGTTGGGTTCAGAATTTGGGGAGGGGGTAGGGCATGGCAGTGTCTTAAGTAGTGCCATGTACCTCCATCAGGATCTGCACAGGGGCTGGTGAACTTTAAGTGCTGATACCCCTTCTTTTTCTCTTACTAATACCTCTATAAACCGGTTAGTTCTTCTGAAGCACAGATTAAACAGACAAGACAGGATAAGTGATTATTTCTTTTTATTTACCAAGTTTCAAAGTAATTTCAACCGTAGCATCCTCCAGGAGTGAGTTGGGTGTTTGAATCATTTTGAAATCAAAGATTTAAATGTTTGTTGTATTTAATCCATTGTGGTTACTGTCTTTATTTATGGTCAAATTGTCCTGATATGTGCTTAGTTGGAATTTATTCAGATTGACTCCTACGTTTATTTGACATGACTTTAGTTGTCTTTGGCAGCTTTCTTGCTTTCTGCTCTGATGGAACTTGTTTTTAGTCATGGTGTGAGATTAGGGTTCTGGTTCCTATTGGTTTTTCTCAGATGAAAAACAATTGTCCCAGTGTTGTTTATGAACTAGCTCTTGGTTTTTTTGCTGTCTTCTGTACATGACTGATTATGTGAAGATTGTCACGTGTTTTCATTTTTGATATGTTTTAAGCTTCTCTGTATACTGAGTAACAGAGAGACTTTGCAAGTTAGGGGGAAGAGTAAGTCAGAAATTGCTATGAGAAGTTTTTGCCGCCATGGTGCATGAATAGTATACTTAGATGAATATGGTGTCATTGCTGAACCAACATCTGGAATTTTTTAAAAAAGATATATGTGTCTCATCCATGTCCAGGCAAGAAAGAGATGGCACACTCAGAAGGTTTTAACTAAAAATAATTTAATGGAAGGTTTATTTATGGGGCAGGGTCAGATAATTAACCTGTAATCATTCAGTGAGTAGTAGTTCCTGTCCAGGCCCCTGGGGAAAGAAGTGATGTCCTAGAGCCCAATAACAGCTCAGGGAAGGAGTGGTCTCTGCCTCATCTTGGAGTGTGAGAAGGGCGGGGCTAGTCTTTCTCCTCCCACTTGTTGACATTTTGTCTTTGCCTGCATAGGCTGAACATGTCTAGAAGCCAGAGGCTGGACAGCCTTCAGAGATGCTCCTGGAGGACACAATCTAGGTTTAGAGCAGGCAAACAGAAAGGAAGTGGACTGGAGTGGGGAAAGACCCAGAGACTACAGAGCCCCTCTCAGTGGCCATGTTGTCACTTAGACACTTCTGATTTTTGAAAGCCTGCAGACAAGTGGCTGACAACATATCCTTGTTTTTTGCAAAATGTCTTTCGGGATAATTCTGTTCCTAAGTAAAAATATGCTTGTTCTCAAAGAGCTGATTGTTTCTAAGTTTTGATAAGAAATGTCTGCCAAAAAGATTGTTCTTACTCGAATAGTGATTACTTATGCAGTCTTCAGAGTTCTGCAGTTAAAAGCACAAGAACTTCTTCAGTCCAGTGCTTGTTTTATTTTCTAGAATAGTTACTGCTACTGTTAGCCAGCGTGACTGTTCACCCCTCTGAAATGACCAGATATGGACCAGTCACTTCCATTAGTCCATTGTTGTTTTGTGGCAACAGCTAATGTAATTTTGATAATTTAGTAAGTTTCGTTCCTTATCTGTGCTTCCTTTGTGAGCACCAGCCTTATAATGGCAAGGAAGTACATTAAGTTTCTATGGGTGCGTGCATAGTAGTTAGGACTTGGACTCTTCCTCTGGTGTCACCACTCCTAGCTGGGCCACTTTGGGCAAATTATTTGACAACTCAGTGACTCTGTTTTCATATTTTAAAAATGGAGGTGATGTAAGTATCTACCTGAGTGGGTTATTATGCCAATTAAAGAAGCTTCGTGAAACTCTTCGTGTGGTGCCTGTCACAGAAGTTATTGAATGTCTGTTGTTGATTGTTGGGGCTGTTATTTATGCTTGTTATAGTCCTATGGCTTAATTCCACTGTCATCCTCCTTTTTTTTTGAAAGCAGAATTTATTGAGGACAGAAAATCTCCCAGAGTGGAAGGGGACCCGAGGGGATTGCCCCATCCTGCTTTTTTATTAGTCATGGAAACAAATACTAGTTTCCATTTTCTCCACTCATTTTATAAATAATATATTTATCTTCTTTTAAAAAGTGTTTTTTGTTTAGAAAAAATAGGTAGTTGTTAAAGGTTGATTTTCCTGTTTCCATGTACTTATCTTGTCAGCAAGAGGCACATATACTTTTCAGAGTTTTGCTTGTTTCATTACTAACACCTGTTCTTATTGCTTTCTCAATTAGTGTGCCCTGGAAAAATGGTATTATCTTCCATTTTCAGTCATTTAAAGTGATGGTGTAGAGGGGTACTCGTCTTCAAGGAGGTGCTTGTGTGGTTTTTTTTTTTTTTTTTGGATCATCTAGAATACAATTCTCAAATGGGGCTATTATAAATATTGTTGACTAAACAGCATATCCCCCCAACCCCAGGATAACTGTCACACTGAAGACATAAACATTGTGTCTGATAAATGATTAATTTTTGTTTGTTTGTTTATTTTTTGTTTTTGAATTGGAGTCTCACTCCGTCACCCAGGCTGGAGTACAGTGGCACACTCATGGCCACCCCATTGTCGACCTACTGGACTCAGGCGATTCTTCCGCCTCAGCCTTCCAAGCCGGAACTACAGGCATACACTACCATGCCTGGCTAATTTTTTGATTTATTGTAGAGATGAGATCTTGCCAAGTTGCCCAGGCTGTTCTCGAACTTGTGGGCTCAGGCAGTCCCCTCACCTTGACCTCCTAAAGTGCTAGGATTACAGGCTTGAGTCACCGCGCCTGGCCTAAGAGTAGTAGTTTTAAAATGTTGAAAGAAAGTGTTTGTTATTCTCTTATAACTATCTTATACAGGTCTGTGAAAGATTGTTTTTAAAGAACTGCTAAGTTTTTGTCCTGCATGTGTCATTGTTGTGTAAACTTAGGCAAGCTAATATCTTGTCCTTACTTTATCTGTAAAATGAGGGTACAGGACTTATTGTAGGGTAACTTAAAATAACTAAGAAAGTCTTTAGTGCATGAACTACATGATTTATCGGTTGTTTCTAGCTCTAAGAGGTACTATGGAGAAACATGAATATCTGTTACAGCTTCATATGTACATTCCTAGAGATTCATGTATTCTATGAAATAGCAGGCTAAAAATAAGTGTGGTTTTTGACTAAAATAGTGCTAGTGTGGATCTCTCAAACCTAAAGAATTTTGTAACTGGAGTCCTCACTAAAAGCAAAGAGTAACACTTCTGATAATAATGTTGTTGCAGTTAAATCTCCATAAACGTTTGTACTTAGAATCATAGTCTTATTGTTTTCTCCTTCTGTATTCCTATAGTTGGTCTTTAAGGAGGTTTGCTTTTAAGAGATTGATTTCCTCTCCAATGAAAATATACTTCAGTGGTAGCCATCTTTATCAACAAAATTTTTTTTAAAACATGCAGTTGAAAATGTCTTTAGCTTCGTGATTTACTAAGGGTTTCTATTTTAGTTGTGAGAACGCCTGCTCCCAGTCACTTCAGAACAGAAATATGCTGGAAGAAATTTTTAATCAGTGATACAACTTCCATGCTATATAGATTTAATTCCCTCCTTTTGTTATTGATTTGATTTTATGTCCTCATTGTTTTTAAAATTGAGTTTTTAGGCTTATTTTCAGTTTTATTAGTGTCAAATGTCTTCCTGTGGTTTCGGTTTTTATCTTCCTAATTATGCTGGGCATTTTTTACTTTTTCATCACAGGATTTTAAAGATAGGAGAAAGCTTAGAAACTACTGAATTACAGTTTTTTTCTATTACTGGTTATTCACCAGGTCCAAAGAGATTAAGATCTCATTGAGGTGCAATCAGCCACCTATAGTGAAACCTCCCTATACTTAAAAGACAAAATGTTCCCTACATATTTGAAAATACATTATTATTAATAAAGGAAAAGGAAAGTATAGCAAACTTAACTTAATAGAGCCCTTGGTATATTTCCAAGTGACCTACAAACTTTCCAGTCTTATAGGAATAATTATTGACATGTCTCTTTTTTCCCCCAGTGAACTTGAAGATGACTTACTTGGAGAAGATTTGCTATCTGGCAAAAAGGTAAGAATTATAGACCCTTCTGAAACAAAATAGTAATTATTTATTTATTTTTAAGTCAGAGTCTCACTTTGCCACTCTGGCTAGAGTGCAGTGGCATGATCGTGGCTCATGGCAGCTTTAACCAGTTGGGACTTCAGATGTGCACCACCATGCCTGGCTAATATTTTGATTTTTTTGGTAAAGACAAGGTCACTCTGTGTTGCCTAGGCTGGTCTCAAACTCCTTCCAGCAGTCCTCCTGCTGTGGCCTCCCAAAGTGCTGGGATTATAGGTGTGACCCACAGCATCTGGCCAGAAATCATTTAATTGTACTTGAAATATAGGAATACATAGCCAATGCATGGGATGTGTTACTGGAAAGTTGGGTAAAAATTAGCATTTTGTAAATGAATTATTTTTTATGTGCACAAAGAATTGACTGTTAGATCTATCAGTAAATTTGCTGGTAATTTGAAGTCAAGAAATAAATTCTGTGAAGAAAATGTTTTAGTTTCTGTGGTGTCCAAGACGTTTTAGCAAGTATTGGATTTGTGACAGCAGTAACATAAAACTATTCTTGCCCTGAAGAAATGTAACATTTGGAGGTTAACATTTTGCATACTGCTCTTGCTTTCGGTGTTCTGTTTCTTACTGCATTGTCAGCCTGCATGTGTCCTGGCTTTGGATTACCCCAACCTTTTTCCCCTCCTTTAATTGTCTAGGTCATCACTTGTAACTCTAAGAATTAATTATCTGTAAATCCACTTAGAAGAAAACGGGGATATATCCAAATGAACTGAAGGTGAAAGCTCAGTGAGAGGCCCCTCAGCTGGTCCACATTGTGGATTCATCTCATCTCAGAATGACTGCTGCGTGCAGTGAATGAGGTCTGGTGTATGAGTAGTGTGCTCAGTCCTTCATTATGTTCTCGGGGGAAAGTATACTGTTTTTTCCTGTATCGGTGAATTATTTTACACACTCCTTGAAGTGTTCTCACACTTTTGTGCCTAAGTGGAAGCATTATTTGGTTTGGATAGTAATGCTGACTATTCTGGGTAAGCCTTTACTTTTCTTAACTTGGCCAAATGTGGCTGGAACCAGAGCATGCTTGGTGACAGTGCATTCTGATCTCGCAGTGGGAGGGATCTGCCATCTTCTACTGAAAGTTTGTTTCCTTTGGAACAATGAATATTTCTCTCTCATTGCTTTTTCTCTCTTCTTTCCTAACATAAATACATTATACCTTATAGGAATCAAAGCATTCCAAATATATAAAAAGGAAAGCCTGAAAAAAATAGGTATAAAACTGTCATGACTAACATTTTGTCATCTGTCCTTTATTTTTTTAAAGATGTTTTAAAATATGATTAAAGCACTACATGTAAGACATTACTGCTTTTTAATTTAACATTGTATATTACTGGTATTCCTCTGGTTGTTAAGCATTACTTTAAAATACTTTATAGTGGCCATGTAATTTAATGTTTGTACCATATTACAGTACCTCATCATTCTGTGTGCTTTGAGATTGCTTCCACCTCCTTGCTTATGACTATTTTAAAAAAATCTTTAATGGAAAATTTTAAGCACATACAAAAGAAGAGAGAACAGTATGTTTACCCTCAGGTGTCTGTCACCTGGTGTCAGCGATTTTCAGTTAAAGGCAGTTTTGCTTTATCCGTATCCACTCACTCCCTACTTCCTGAATTATTTTGAAATAGGTCTCAGACATTATGATGATATTTTAATGTATAAATCTTACTATTCTTTTGGGATTTTTTTTTTTTTTTTAAGAAGTTTCCATGAAGGGGAATTTCTGGCCTAGGGGCATAAACATTTCAAGTTTCTTGTGTTATGTTGCCAAGTTACTTTCCAGAAAAGTTCAATCAGTGTGTGTTCCTGGCAGCAGTATAACTTTCTGTCAGCTTTCCATTCCCCAGCTTTGATATAATATTTGAAAAAGAATCTTTGTCAATGTGATAGATGAAAAATGATTTCTGGTTGGCTTAATTTGTATTTATCTGATTTCTAGTGAATTTGAACATTTTTCAGGTATTTTTCGTGAGTTTATTGCCATAGGATTTGTGACTGGAGCCCATGTGATGGGTACACTGACTGCCTGATCACTATTTTTCCCTCACTGGAGTCCCCACAAAATGTATAAAGGACGCTGATAGCCAGAGGGTGGCTGTTTACCATGCCCTACTGAGTAAGGGTGGCACACATGTCAGACTATCAGGGACAAGTTCATCTGTGTCAAGAAGGGAGGTTGTTAGGGTTAAATTTTACATATATAATTAAAATGCAAGTTCTGGCTAGTTGCGGTGGCTCTTGCCTGTAATCCCAGCACTTTTAGAGGCTGAGGCAAAAGGATTGCTTGAGCCCAGGAATTCGAGACCAGCGTGGGCAACACAGTGGGACCTAGTCTCTACAAAAAAAAAAAAAATTAGCTGGATATGGTGACACGTGCTCTAGTCCCAGCTACTTGGAAGGCTGAGGTGGGAGAATTGCTTGATGCCAGGAGGAGGTTGAGACAGCAGTGAGCTGTGATCATGCCACTGCACTCTAGTCTGGGTGACAGAGCGCGAGACCCTGTCTCTCAAAAAAAAGAGCAATGTTGCAAATTTAGGTTAAAGCAGGCTGGTGTGTCTAAGTCAGAGCTTTTAGAAGTTGGGCAAGATTGAGGTAGAACTGCCAGTTTGTAATTTCTTCTTTAGCTTCTGTGTTTTACTTGATCCTTTACTAGTGTTGGACAGATATTCTGATACACCATGGTGGTCTCTGTTTCGTGCCAGTGTTGGAGAATGCTTTGGGAACCAATCCCCTCCTCCCATTTTTAAACTCCTTTGTTCCATGAAAGTTTTACATTCTTGGGAGTATTGGAGAGAACCATTCTGTTTCTCTCCCCATGGGAGGATTGACCTGTCTGTTTGAAAAGACTGGGAGAAAGTATTACACTAGCATCAGTGACCACTTTGTATATACTCAACTATCAGAAGCTTCATTTTTTGTCTGTTAAGCAGTCTGTCTCGTTATCATATAATCCATTCTCCTTTCTTCAAGTAAACTGACTACATAGCCTGTGTTATTTTATTTTTATCTTGTTGTAATGTCAATTCCTGTGGAATTAATAAATATTAAGATTGGTTACTTTTGACTGTCAAAAATACTATTATAAAGAATATATAGACAGGTTTGAGAAATCTATTTTTATAAGGTGTAAATGCCAGTAAAAGACTGCTTATTCGTTTGTTTCATCTTTAAGTAGACTGTCAAGTTGATTTTTCTTCTTACTTTAAAAAAAATATGTGTATGTGTGAGTTGTCTGTCTTTTAGGGGGAGGAATTGTAATATGTACATACCATTTATACATATAAATAATTTTAATAAGGGAGAAAATTGTGAAGTACCCCCTCTCCCTAAATCTAAGATACTCAATATTTTTAACTTAAAACCTGGAATTCTTGACAGAATTGCTAGACTGACTGTGCTTACTGATACACAGCACTGTCAAGAACAGGATTGAGGAACTGAGCTACTGACATTTATTTTCATATGTGATCTGTATATATTGGAAAAACCAAAGTTTTATTATAGTCCCTTGTTTCAATGTAGTGATTCGCTTATTTAAAACCTGCCTGTTTCTAAAATTACAATTTTTGTGTTGTTTAAAAAGTTTTTAGATTTGGAAACTACATGTTATATATATATTTTTATATAGTAAAGGATACCCTTCTTTTTTGTGTATGATATAGAAATAATATTTTGGTTTTTTGGCTCCAGCAAAGGACCTCTTAACTTTGCGTGTGTGTGTGTGTGTGTGTGTGTGTGTGTGTGTGTGTTATAGTAAATATGATCATTACATTTGCTGCTTCTATACGTTCTTGCTTTATGGCATCTAAAAATTATGGAGGTAGTGAGCATGCTATATATGGAATCTCTTGATTGTCTACTGGTGATATCCAGAAAACCTGGGTGGCAGACATTTTAATATCAGTATCATAAGTTAGAAACAATCCAGTCAATGTAATTTTGTACTTTGGTAACAAGCCTTTTTATGGAAGTGACACACATTAATTAGATTTCTTATTTTAATTAGAATCAGTCGGATTTGTCAGATGAAGAGCTAAATGATGATCTTTTACAGAGTGATAATGAAGATGAAGAAAATTTCAGGTACTCAGTATCACCTCATTAAAATGTTCTTTATTTAACTAAATTGATAGGAACTGTTTGTAATTTATAATTCTAATGAAATATAATTGAATTATGTGGTATTATATGTTTAACACGATTACATTCTAAATGGAATATTAGTAAGTGAAAGCCATATGGATTGTTCTGTAAACAGATCAGCTGCAAATCAGTAGGTCTTGCATTTAATGGCTTCCATGAGTTATATTCAGTGCAGCTTAAGAAAGCTTAGTAAAGATATGTACTGTTCTTTTAAAGAATTACTTTATTTGAATGGAGGACAATGACCTCAGACTCCTAATACTGTTGGTTGCAGTTTGATGTTGCTGCCTTTGTTTTCATTTCAGTTTATTTATATTATTTACTGAATTACTAATTTGGACTTTTAAAAAAAGTTGTACTGTGGTCTCTAGTTGAATATAATGAATATCTTCCTGTTTTTGATGCATAGCTATATTATCAGAGAGGAGAGAGATACTTAGTATACTTTGGTAGCTGGAATAGTTTTTTCAATTTCATGAGGAAACAAGGAAAATGTAAACATGCTTTTTGGTTATAGATGTAATTAACAAATATATGCCATTTATTATTGGGCCATAGATTTGTAACAGGTTTTTTAACATAAGGTAATTTTTATGTGTAAAAATAAAGTTTTTTGTTATTCTGCCATCTAGATTCATTTTCCAGTTTTATTCTTTAACATTATATTTTGTTCTTTTGAATTAGTTAGGTTGTCCTTGAGAAATATATCTGGAGTTTTTTAGCTTTAATGTCGACATCTATGTGGTATATTCAATTTTTTCTCAAGATGGGGTACTTAATATGTGTGAACATAGATTTATCTGCACAATCTTGCATTTGAAGTGTTGCATCTTATTATTTGGTATTTAGCTGCTGTGATTTAATAAGTGGAACATGATTTTTTGCAGTTTTAAAATCCTCTTTGTTATTTTACTCAAATTATGAACAATTTTTAAAGGTATTTCTGACTAGATTTTACTTATTTGATCACTGAAATGTGTTTTCTCAAATTTTAATATTTTGATTTTTTTAAAAACAGTTTATAATTTGTACTATAGATGTAAAAAGAGAAATTGTTCTTAAAATTCCAACTACTGATTTTTTACTTGTAGAATCATATTCCTGTTTTTATTTTGAAATCTTAGCAAACAAATTCTATTCATTTCATTCTGTAAATTAGAATGAAATATAGTCTGTTTGATTTCAGTCTTGGACTTTTGCCAGTCAGACATGCGTTCTCATCTGGTTGGTTTGGTTTATTTTGGTGAAATAACCTGCAGCTGATGATAAGTGGAGGTGCTATACGCATTAGGAGCCTGTGATGCTGGCTCAGTATAGCACGTTGAGCTCTGCCATATGCATTAAGGGTTTATTGTGCTTGCTCAGTATAGCACGTTGAGCTCTGACGTGTACATTAAGAGTTTATGGCACTGACTCAATATTTAGCATATTGAGCTTTGCTTTTGCTCATTGTATGAGTCAATATGCATTTATCAGAAACTGGAATGACTTCACCAGTCATGGGTTTTACATCTTTGTGACAGCTAATTTATATAATGACTGAGTTTTGAGTTCCACTCTCATTGGGCTCCTGTTTTTGTGTTTCTATCCTCTCTAGTTCTCAGGGTGTCACAGTTAGTCTTAATACCACATCTGGCATGGTTACATCATTTGAACTGTCTGACAACACTAATGACCAATCTGGAGAACAGGAATCTGAGTATGAACAAGGAGAAGATGAACTAGTTTATCACAAATCTGATGGATCAGAATTGTATCCTCAAGAGTACCCAGAAGAAGGACAGTATGAAGGCCACGATGCTGAGTTGACGGAAGACCAAATAGAATATGTGGAAGAGCCAGAGGAAGAGCAACTTTACACTGATGAAGTGTTAGACATCGAAATCAATGAACCTTTAGATGAATTTACAGTGAGTCTTTTCTCCTTTGTATGACCAAAGATAACCTGGCTTCCCATGCATAGGTTTCTAGACTGATTTGAAATCTATTTGCCTCCCTTGGGAGGGAGGGAAATTAGACCTTATTATCACTGTCTGCCAGTTTCTTTATCTGAGCTATGACAAAGTTTGTGTTGACAGCTTGTTTGGCCAGAGGTAATGCTCCTTTGTCATTCTGGAAGGCTGCAAAGAATTGTGACCTTGAGGATTGCACCCTAAGGAAGAAAACAGCTTTGTGTGGTAGAGATACACTGTCAATTGTTAGAAGTACTTAATGCAGAGCTTTTATCCAGGCTTTAGACAAGATCTGATAAAGTCCTTCTAAGGTGAAAAGATTATTGACCTGCTAAAGACATCTTTAAGGTGCTAATATTCCAAAGTGATTGATGTCCTGTTCATTCATCTTTTTTTGTAACTGAGAACTGTCTAAACCTGAATAAAGAGATTGGAGGTTAGTTTAGGAAATGTCACATATCATTTGTTATCTATAATCAGAAAGCAAAGATTGTGCTGATTTTTATTTCAGAAAGATGGTTTTGGTAGGTAGGTTTTTTTTTTTTTTAAAGTAGGACCATCAAAAAAAAAAAAAGATACTGGTGTTAAGATGGCTCATCTCTTTTAATGATTTATCATAGAAAGACTCTTGTTAAAATAAGCATATAATGAAATTTATAAGGGAAGGGTGTGACTCAGTAGTTGTACTAGAATCTTAGGGTTTTCAGGAATGCCAGGGTCCTGTTGAAGCAGAGTGTGAGTGTGGATGCTGGGATTGGGATGGAAGTGTGCAGAGTTGGGGTCTTAAAGGCCCATTTGCAGGAAAAGTAGTTCTGCTTTTATCTGTTTATGTCTTAATTCAGAGTAGGCTTTCATTTCAGAAAAATGGTAAAAAAAATGTATCTACGTAATGGGTGATTTTGAAAGGGATTGTTTATGTGGAACCTTAGAATATTTAGTTCCAGTCATGATTGTATTAAGGTGTCTCAATAGTTCTAAGATTTGAATTTTTTTTGAATGCTTGCTCTTCAATATATATGGTAATGAAAAAAATGTTTGTAGTTTTAATAAATAGAATCATGTAAAAGCTCATGGGAGATTTGTTATTTTGACATGATTTATATTGGTAATAAGTTGCTAGTGTGGACAGGTGCCTTTTGGTTTACTAGTGCGTGTGTGTGTGTGTGTGTGTGTGTGTGTGTGTGTGTGTGTGCATTATTTTTTTTTTTTTTTGAGTTGGAGTCTCACTCCGTCGCCCAGGCTGGCATGCTCACGGCCACTCCAGAGTCAACCTGCTGGGCTCCGGTGATCCTTATGCCTCAGCCTTCCAAGTAGCCAGGACTATAGGTGCATGCTACCGTGCTTGGCTAATTTTTTATTTATTGTAGAGATGAGGTCTCGCCAAGTTGCCCTGGCTGGTCTCGGACCCACGGGTTCAGGAAAATCCACTCACCTTGGCCTTCCAAAGTTTTGGGATTATAGGCTGAGCCACTGAGCCCGGCCTGTATATTTTCTTAAAATGAGACACTGTAATTTAGAACACTTTTTAAAAATCAAACAAGATTTTTTAGAAATCTGCCTAGTTATAATATTTCATTATTTCTATTACTCATCAGCAAAATGAAATGATTGGCTAATCATTTCTGGGATCCTTATCCCCTGTGATTCCAAGCACTGGGGACACAAATACTGCTAAAACATAATATGAAACAGCATGGAAAGTGTTCGATAGAATGAATGTGCATGGCCACACAGGAGTCATCTCTCACTCTGGCATTGCAGAGTTTGTTGTGAAGATCATTTCCAGTAAGTGAGAGAATTCCCTCTCTTATACTCTATTCTTTTTTTTTTTTTTTTTGAGTTGGAGTCTCACTCTGTCGCCCAGACTGGAGTACAGTGGCCACTCCTGGCCACCACAGCCTCGACCTGCTGGGCTCCGGCGATCCTTCCGCCTCAGCCTTCCAAGTAGCTGGAACTACAGGCGCGCGCTACCACGCCTGGCTAATTATTGTAGAGATGAGGTCTCGCTTGCCCAGGCGGGTCTCAAACCCACAGGCTCAGGCAGTCCACTCACCTCAGCCTCCCGAAGGCGCGGGATTACAGGCTGAGCCACCGAGCCCGGCTACTCTATTCTTAAAATTGAGGTTACACATAGGTCAGAGTTGTAATAAACTCCAACAATTATAATTATCCAGCATCTTTTTTTTTGAGTTGGAGTCTCGCTCTGTCGCCCAGACTGGAGTGCAGTGGCATGCTCCTGGCCACCGCAGCCTTGACCTGCTGGGCCCCAGCGATCCTTCTACCTCAGTCTTTCAAGTAGCCGGAACTACAGGTGGGCGCTACCATGTCCCGCTAATTTTTTTTTTATTTATTGTAGAGATGAGGTCTCGCCAAGTTGCCCAGGCGGGTCTTGAACTGGCAGGCTCAGGTAATCCACTCTCCTCGGCCTCCCAAAGTGCTGGGATTACAGGCTGAGCCACCGAGCCTGGCCATCCAACATCCTGTGGTCTAAGATTCAGGTATTGAGAAGAAAAAATGTGGCAGTTTAATAGTACCCACAGTATTCTACATTAAAGTTAATTAAATTTTCAGAACCAAAAACCCCACAAAACCCTACAGTTAAAAATAAGGTTAGAAATTATGGAAATGTTTTAATATTTCCATAAACAGTTGTAAACTCTAAACGTAAGAGGTAGTAGTTAAATGCCTGAATGTTAGTTAAATGTTACAGCCATAGTCATTCTTTTCTTTTATAACTGTCACAATTGTAGTATCTGAATGGTCTGACATGATCACTTCTTTGGAGAGGAGATGCACAACTGCAGTACTCCTGTCTTGCTTGGAATGGAGGCGCTCTATCACTGTCATTTTAGGATATCACTAAATCACTGATACAGATATTTATTCATCATTAGACTAATAAACGCCTGTGTAGATTGTATTCCCATGTACTCTGGCGGCATTTTAGTTTATTAGATGGCTTATGTAACTGGTTCCTTGCCATAGTTAGGGTTTGTTAACTCATACTCTAAAGCCAGACTTGAACACTGAAATGTGGATCACAAGCACATTCCTTCTGTTGGAGTCCATGGAGGGGCTTTAGTGCATAACTGGGAGTAGAATTATAAAACCACAAAATTTACAGTTCAAAGGGTCACTATTCCCTGTGAAGAAGGGGAGGCTCAAAGACATTAAAAGAGCTGGTAATACAACTCTGGTCTTTTTTTCTCATTATATGCAAAGGAAGATCCTTAAGTTTGTGAATTTTGTTGGTGCTGTTCTTGAGAGTGAATTGTGATTTCATTTTAAAATTTGTGATCTTGTATTAGTATGAGTGTATATTGCTTTAGTCAATCAAACATATAGGGCTTTAAAAATTATTACAGATTGAAATTTCATGAAACATTGTTCTATAAGGACAATTGCAGATTGGCAATTTATGTAAAGGGTAACGGATTTTGTTTTCCAGGGAGGATCCAGTGGTATAGCCTATATACTCCATTGTATATTGGCTAAAGATTTTGATTGGTATTTTCTGGCTTTATTGAAATCGGACCATTCGGCTATCAGTATTCTTAGTTAGTGACAGTTGTTCATGTGATAGGATGCTAACAATTTCTTCAGGAAAATAAAATACAGTGTGTTTGAATTATCTGGTGAAGCAGTTGTAGGAAATAAGGTGGTTTGTCAGTTTAAATGCAGCTGCTTTCTTAGGGGTTCTAGATGAGACCGTCAGTAGTTAAGTTTCCGTAGGTTGTTCATTCTTTGAAGGTTGTCTGTGTTGTAACCATCTTATTGTTCATTTTTAGCAAGTGGTAGGGCACACTGGGAAGTTCCACTTCCATTGAGTAGGATCAGATCTTGATGCTTGTTAGCAATATCGGTAGAAGCTCTTCTTTTTCTGCAGTGTGATTGTCTTGTTATCTCCAGCCAGCTTGCCTGCTTCCTTCCATCTGCCCAGAAGGGACACCTACCTGCATGCATGCCTCTTACCCCTTTCATAAAAAACCTGGAATCTACCTCTCATTCAAGGGAGGGGCCCAGTGGAGAAACTCATACTAAACGTGATTTTTAAAAAGCTCCTTTGTTTCATGGCCCACATTTTGTTGTCTTATATTGCCATCAAAATGGTAAGAGGTGAATATGATTTCAGGCCCCTTACTGTGCTGCTGAGCTCCTCTCTGAGCTCTCTTTGAAGATCGCTTTTCCTTCCTACTGATTGGAAGAAGTTCTGTGTTAACAGGGCACTTGGAGTTTGAAACACAACCCATGTCATTTAACCTTTTCACCTGGGTTAGCATGATGTCCTTTGTTTGCGTTAACATGGAGGAGGTTGCAGTCTCTTTTTGTGCTTAGTACTTTGTGCTCAGTCGGCTAATCATTATAGTAAAATTTTCCAAAATAATTAAGCATGAATCATCAAGACGAAAAGTGCTTAAAAAGTAAACACCCCAAAGCTGTGTGAGAAAAACTTGTTTTCTCTTTAATGGCTGTTAGGATGAAGAATACTTACAGGCTTATGGTGGGCAACAAGGGCTGCAAGAGCAGGAAGACTATGTTGCTGAAGATGAATTAGATGAGATTACTGATTCCCAGGTTGCTCCTGAAACTGAAGAGGTATTTGTTCTTCTTTTAACAAGAGTCAAAAAGTTTGCTGGTTTTTACCCCCTCAGACTTAAAATGAGCGTCTTTTGAGCATTAGTGAAAAGTTGATACATCTCTTCTTTGAACTATGAGCATGGTAAAAAAATTTGAGCGTTCTAGACTCTTTGGGAAGTGAGTTCTGGTGTGCTGATTTCCAGATAGCATGTGCCCTTTAAGTGTTGGAGTGTTTTAAATGTTTTATGGGGGTGTGGGGGAAATCTTTCATAAATATGATGTATATGTTAGTGCTTTGAAAGCAGTGCTGTAATTTTTAATTGGTAACATTAGTTAAGTTGGACCATTATTCAAAAAATAATGTAAAGTTACCTGTATTTGGGTGCTGTTTTAGGTGCTGAAGAAACAAGGATGATGAAGCTTGATTCCTGTCCTCAAGGAAATGACAGGCTGATGTAGGGGAGAAAAAAAAAATGTGTGTAAATTCCTGTGATGTAAAAACAGAAAAAGTAAAACCTTCCTTCCAAGAGAAGCTCAGACACAGTGTTAGGAACTCAACAAGGACGCCCTGTGGGGATAAGAGGTTGGGGCTTTATGGAAGGCAGGGAGACTTTATGGAAGAGTGAACTTTTCTAGGTGTTGAAAGATAGATGTCATTCAAACTAGGAGAGGGCTGAAGCATATGGTTCAATTGTTGCTGTTCTCGAACCCCCAGACTAGCCTCCTGTTAGCTAAGCATGTGAGCCACGAAAGCATTCTTCAGCCTGAGGACTTGTTAATTTTCTTTAGAAATTTCCTTAATACCCTAGTCCCTCTTTTTTCAAGATATCATGAAAACTGGTATTTACTGGCTTAGGCTGTTTAGGTGTTACAGCAAGGCTTTAGATATTTAGTCCATAAAACATTTTATTTACCCTTTTCCTCCTAATATAAATAATACTATGACAGAGTATATGAAGATAAATGCTTTATTCAATACGAAACAGATACATTTCCTGGATGAATTCTGTCTCTTTCTCTCGCTGTTTGAAATAATTTGAAACTTAGAAGATAGAAGAATTGTACAAGGAACTCCTTCCCCAGATTCTCTAGCAGTAGAAGAATGTGTTTAGTCCTGGGAACTAAGACAAAGCTAAAGAAGATATTAAAAACCGGGGGAGAGCAGAGGTTAGGAATGTCTTTTTCACCCTGTATTCTGTACCTCTCTTCCTAATACACAGCTGGTACCAGCCTCAGTCAAACCGGGTAAAAGGGTAATTTAGACAGAAGACACCTAAGAACAGTCTAAAAAGTAAAGGGAGGAGGGGGGTAGACAGGAGGCTGCCTGAAGAGCATTCCAGGTGGTAAATAGTTGAGAGGGAAGCAGAGGAGTTTGTTGCCCATTAATTTCATGTCCCTTTTATTAGTTTGTGGTGTTTCAAAGTTGGAAAATTAATTTTGATTTTTTTCCCTATAATTTAGTGTGTGTGTGTGTGTGTGTGTGTGTGTGTGTGTGTGTGTGTGTGTGTTGGAGTCTCATCTCACTCTGTCGTCCAGGCTGGAGTGCAGTGGCATGCCCGTGGCCACCACAGCCTCGATCTGCTGGGCTCAGGGGATCCTTCCGTGTCAGCCTTCCAATTAGTTGGAACTACATACCTGTGCTAACATGCTCTGCTAATTTTTTTCATTTATTGTAGAGACGAAGTCTCACCAGGTTACCCAGGCTGGTCTTGAACCCCTGGGCTCAGGTGATCCCCTTGCCTCAGGCTCCCAAAGTGCTGGGATTACAGGCTTGAGCCACCTCTCCTGGCCTATTTTAGTTTTTTTAGAAAGCAATATTCTCTTTTCTCTGATACTGTATTGTGTTTGTAGTATATTTTGAAATAGGGAAATGTTTTGTAGATTTCAGTCTTCAAATGACATCTGGAATTATAAATTTTTTTATTGTAAAGCAGTTAAAGAATAAGAATATGAAATATTACCATTGCCTGGGTGCCTTCTGGAAGTGACAGGGTGTGGCTTCTGGATCTAAGCAATTTGAACTTTAATTCCCAAACTGTATTCATTAAAATATTAAAACAAAGGTGGGCTACTATTTTAAAATGGTGATCTTACCTCCCATTTTTCAGTGTCTCCTGTAGGGGAGGGAGTTGGGGGCATGGAGGAGGGTGGTGAAGAAGGAGAGAGAGAGAGAGGGAGGGAGAGAAAGATGGAAGGAAGGAGGTAGGGAGGGAGAGAAGGGAGCCCGGAGAGAGCGAGGCAGAGTGAGACAGACATAGAACCAGAGAGAGGAAGGGAGAGGGACAGGGTGAGCAAGGGTCGTTGGAGGGACTTTTGTGATCAGACCCAGCTTAAGAAAATGAAACTGTAGCACATGTAAGTTGATATGACAGAATACCTCAGATAGACTGAGAAATGATTTCTTGGGGAAAAGCCAGATCCTTTCCTGGTAACCTTATACCAATGTGGATCTCAAGTTTATTAAAGATTTTGATGTAAAAACAAAACAAAAGACGTGTGAACATGCATACCAAACTGCAAATGTATTGGAAGAAAAGTTTTTAATCATGGTATATTAGCATCCGGCATACTTACAAAACAGAAAGCTCACTAAATACTAGTTTGTTTCTCACTGTGTCAAAAAATTACAGAGCGCGTTTCGGATTTGGTATAGGCCTTACCAGGTAGTCAGGTACCCGGGTTTCTTTCAGGCTTCCATTGTGCAGTTCCAGGGCTGCTGCTCTTGTCAAGGTCTACATTACAATCAGTGGATTGCAGGAAGACTGAAAGGGACTGTGCCTTCCCCAGAGACATCTTAGAGTTCTCATACAACACTTGTAAATATGTTGTTAATTAAACCTTTGTCACATGGTTATATTCACTAGCAAGAGAAGCTGGTAAGTGGAGTGTTTTAGTTAGGTGACAACATGTTAGCTAAGATCGTGGGATTTATTATTAGCTGGTAGAGAATGAGTCATAACACAATAACTTCTACTCTTGGTATTAGGCCTTTTAAAGCCTTGTAGGAAAAGAGTGATCTGATCATATGCAAATGCCCCAGAATGCTGTACACAATTCAGACAAATGGCAAGTATGGGGTCATATTTGAATGAAGAATGAAAATATTTAATAAAAAAATGAATATACTCAAGATGTTAACTCAGGAGTTAATATTCTATTATACATAGTATGTTCATCCTGTGCAGTTGAGTATTCCTGTAAAAGAAGGGTAAATGATATGAGAAAGTAATTTTAAAAAAATGAAATAAGATATGAAAATATATTCAATAAGATAAAATTTAAAACAAAATTGATAATTTTAGCCTGTTTTAGCAAGCATCAAAATTGTGGTCAGATGAAGTCTCATTCAGTTGAGGGAACATTTTGGGTCAGGAGACAATTTTCCATGGGTCCTTCATGTTGCTACATGTTTTGTGAGCAAATTAAGTATATCACTGCCTGACCTTTGTTCCAGAATACTTTTCAAGGATTTTTTGTGTAGCAGACAGCTACACAAACAATATCTTCCTCTGGAGCCAAGGGCAGGCTTGCTTACTGCCCACTGTGACAGATTCAGGGTTTCCTGTGCTCAGGGGTTCCTTTGTAACACAGTCCCCTGTGTGTGCAGGGTCCCCTGGCCTTTTCACATGGCCCATTGAAAAATGGGGCTTCAGGGAACTGGTGCAAAATGCTACTGCTAGTGTTATAAGTAATAAATCATCCAGGTATAGGACCAGGAGGCTGTCTTATTTCTGCCTTCATGAAATGATGGCAGACTAACTTGTTACCTTATAAGAAGAGTCAAATCTTGGCCAGGCCTGGTGGCTCACTCCTGTAATCTCAGCATTCTGGGAGGCCGGAGGCCTAAGTGAGAGGTGAGAGGATCACTTGAGGCCAGGAGTTTGCCAGCCTGGGCAATATAGTGAGGACTTGTCTCTACCAATAAATAAATAAATAAATAAATAAGTAAAATCTCTTACCCTTCACTGTTCTTGTCAGTATCAAAAGCTTTAAAATACTTGTCCTTTGACTCAATTCCTCTTTGACAGATTTATCCAAAAGAATTAATATAAGGTATATTGAAAGCTATGCAGAACAGGTATTTGTTTGTAGCATTGAAAATAGAACAGTGTACATTTTTATAGAGTAAGTAAATCATGGTCTAACCTCACAGTAGAGCAAATACCAAATGTTGCCTTAGCTTGATGTTTGACATGGAAAGATGCTCATGATACATGAAGTGAAAAGAGCAAGATAATAAAATTCTTCCCCTTAAGTTCCCCTGTAACTGCATATCTAAATATATGTGTGTAGTTCTCAAAAAAAAAAAAAAAAAAAAAATCTGGATCGACAGAGATGAAAATAGTTATAATGATTACCTCTAGATGATTGGGATTATTGAATCTCTGTATTCCAGTATTTTCTGATTTAAACAAAAATTTACTATAAGCAAGATAACTTTCATAAGTAAAGCAATATTCTCTTTTTTATTTTTAACATGAAGAAACAGGGAAACATATGGTGGTTAAAATTTTGACCTTTTAATTTGGAAGGCAAATAGCTAGAGGTTGCATTAGTTTCACTTCTGTGATTTCTTGTTGCTGTTAAATCTCACATGGAACTTCCTAAAGTTATTTTTCAATATGAATCTTAAGAGCACAAAATAAGATCTCATCTAAATTAAATATTTTATTTTTTAAATACCATCTGCTAGGAGGTGCTAGGAGGTGTATTATTGTTTTTCCTTTTAAACTGTATGTCCCATGATTTAATTTTAAATTTAGTACGTACAAATATTTTTACAAGCTGTTTATACATTTACTTTCTTCCTTTTACATTTATTCTTTCTTTGATGATTGGTTTCAGTTTACCTTGTTTATGTTGCTTGTTTTTGTGTTGACTTAATTTTTTTTAATGCTCTTTGCTCTTAGGACTTTTAATAGACCTTATTGGAGTCAGATGATGCGCTGGTCTTTTCCTTTAGCAACAGATGTTTTGGACTTGTTCTCTTACAGTAGAATCACTAACTATTAGTCAAAAAGATAATTATTGAGAACTTGTGTGCATAGTACTATTTTAGGTGCTGAGAAGTAGATGTTGTTTACTATTTCAGTACCTTCTGTTAGCTTTGCTTTTGGAGGGCTGATGATCCATCTTTTTTAGATGTGTAGATAAATTATATAGACCTTAGGGAGGAGCAACAGTTTTAATGTACCACATATGCCTATGTTTTGGTATCTTCCAAGCTCTTTCTTAAATATATATCATCCCATGGCTCTCTATCACAGCATTCCTTGCTCTGGATTGCTTAGGACAGGAAGAATTCGTGTTGCAGTTTTCTAGATGGCTTCATTCTAGGAGCTGTGTTAAGGTCTGTATTTGAAATTGAATTATGCAGCTGAAAAACAATTCATTTTAATTTCAAAGCCTGTTTTAGGTGGTTACTTTTATTTATTTAATGTTCTTGCTTGATTCGTAGAAAGAAATCACTATACTTAAAACGAATTAGATCTAGTTATGAAGACTAAATAGCAATCCTTTACAGTATTAGTGCTAGTTTTGCTATTGTCTTTCTTCTAACATAGTTTAAAAAAGCCTGCCATTTTTTTTTAAAACATATTTTGTTAGAGAAAGAAGAGAAAAAAAGAAAAGGGAGACATGCCAGAGCTGATATAGGCAAGAGAAACCTCCAAAACTTGCCATTATAAGATAGTTTTGGCATGTATAGAGGAAGAAATGAGAAGTTAAAAAAAATCTGCATAACTTAAAATACATTTACAGTTAGGGATAGGCATAGATAAAATGTGTATGGTAAATTTTGATATATGTATACATTCAAGTTACCATCCTTCTATTGATCAGAAACAGTTCCATTACCCCAGAATGTTCTTTCCTATTTTATTCTCTCCACTTCTGACTCCTTAGAGGCAGACTCTTATTTCTATCACCCTAAGTTGAGATTTCCTATTCTATGATTTTATATAAATATAGTCATATAATATGTACTCTTGTGTCTGGCTTTTGTTGAACATGTTTTTGAGGTTCATCCAAGTAGTTGTGTATATTAATAGTTTATTTCATTTTATAGATCTACCTCGTTCATTCATTCTTGTGATGATAGATATTTGGGTTGTTTCCAGTATTGTTATTATGAATAAAGCTACTATAAAGATAATATTAGACATCTTTTTGTGGATATGTCTTTGTTTCATTGATTATTACCTAGTAGCAGAATTGCTGAGGCAGAGTAGAGGCATGTTTAATTTTATAAGAAGCCACCCATTGGTTTTCCAAAGAAATGTACCACCAGTAATGTAAGAGCATCTCCATTGTTCCCCATCATTTCGTGTTGTTCATCTCTTCATTTAGTTTTTTTTAGTGGGTGTATTATTACTATTTTAATTTTCATTTCTCTGTGCTCTAATGATATTGAGCACCATCCCATGTGCTTTTGGAGTTTTGTATATCTTCCTTGAGTCCAGATTTAGTCTGTCATTTAAAAAAAATAAGTAGATTGTCTTTATTATTGTCTATGCTATATATAGTCTAGATATTCTTCAAAGAGAAGACACATTGTCTGTACATATATATTCTACATAGAGACTATATCTTTTTTATGTAGATATGTTAATATATGTATGTATACATACTGGTAATATTGTAGATGGAGACAGTTGTCTGTATATTCTGGATATCAAGTCCATTGGCAGATACATGTATCATGAATATGATACGAATATAATATGAGCCTATAACTTGTGTTTTCTTTTTCTTAAATGTATCTTTTCATGAGCAGAAAATTTTAATTTTGAAGACAATTAAGGAATTTTGTGATCTAAGAAATCTTCTCCTGCTCCAAAGCTGCAAAGACATTATTATCCTGTTTATTTCTAGAAGCTTTAACTAATTTTAGTTTAAGACTGATCTATCTCAACTTATGTGTGTGTTTGTGGTATGAGATACAGTTTGTTTCATATGTTTATCTAGTTGTTCCACCACAAATTTTCCTTACCTCTTGGGGAGTATCTTAGTGCTTGTGTTGATAGTCAATTTAAATTTCAGAATTAGCTGGAGATCATTAAAATATATACAGGTCTGAGTCTTGCTCCTCATTAGAGTTTCTAATTCTGATGAGATATGTATCTCATTAAATTATTACTTATTAGAATTAGAATATATATACATGATAAGGCCTAGGTGGACTTCTATTTTTTGAGTACTTTCATGTGCTCCTTTTATTAAGAATTAAGTCTTTCAGGTTTTCAAAATAAATCAGTAGCTAAAGATCAAGCTTTTGAATATTTTTGACAGTGTCTATAAATGAAATGAAATATTTACATACTTAAAATTTTATGTGATATAATCTTAGAATAATTTTATTTTTTATATTGCAATCCAACACTAACCTTTTAGTAGAATTTGGCTTGTGAATGAAATGCTAGGTAATGTTTATTGAAAACTAGATAGAAGGTAAACATTTTGGCAGATAGGTTAGTTAATTTTATAAACCACATGGCCAAGGGAGATGCATCTTTTTTTAAAGCCCTGTATTTAGAATAAGGTATAGTATTTCTTCAGTGGCTAAAGAAATAAGTCTGTCTTAGCGTATGCTATCAAATGGTCTGCAGTTGAGCAAGTGGTGTCAGCCATGCTTGGGTGTCAGTGTCAATCTAGGACTTATCTGATCCTTGATGTAGTTCCAGGCTTAACTGGGCTCTAAGATTTGGGCCAGAAGTTTGCATTCAAGGACTGTTCCACTCAGAAAACTACCTTTTTCTGTGCTTTTGTAGTCTTGCCCTTCCTCCACTCCTAACCACTGGTTATCACTATAATTTTGTCTCTTGGAAAATGTCATATAAATGGAATCATTGCAGTGTACAACCTTTTGAGAGTTACTTCTTCCACTCAGCATAGTGCCTTTGTGATTTCATTCCAGTTGTATCAATAATTATTTTTTATTGCTCTGTAGCATTCATGGTTTGGATGTACCTGTGTATTCATTCACTCACTCATTGAAGGACATTTATGTGTATCCACTTTGGGGATCTTAATAGAACTGTAAACATTTTCCTACAGGTTTTTATTTGAATGTAAGGTATCATTTTTCTAGTAAATATCTAGAAGTGGAATTGCTGGGTTTTTGTTTGTTTTCCTGGTGGGCTGTAGTATTTTTTTCAAATAAATAATTTCCAGCTCACCTTTGTCCACTTTAGATTTCTTTTTTTTTTTTTTTTTGAGTTGGAGTCTCACTGTTGCCCAGACTGGAGTGCAGTGGCCGCTCCCGGCCACCGCAGCCTCGACCTGCTGGGCTCTGGCGATCCTTCTGCCTCAGCCTTCCAAGTAGCTGGAACTACAGGCACGCGCTACCACGCCTGGCTAATTTTTGATTTATTGTAGAGATGAGGCCTTGCCAAGTTGCCCAGGTGGGTCTCGAACCTGCGGGCTCAGGCAATCCACTCACCTCAGCCTCCCAAAGTGTGGGATTACAGGCTGAGCCACCGAGCCCAGCTTGGATTTCTTTGAAGGAGATTTGGAGGCAGAATAAACTATATTAATTTCAGTACTGTCATGTTTTACATTAAATGTGTTTGGAAAGTCTTTGAACTGTAATCACAATTAATAATATAAGTAAAACTAACTGTTGTAGTAGAATCTTTGCTTTGAGGGTGGTGATTTTGTCTCCTCCTCTCTGGTCTTGCTACTACTGTTTGCAGACCTGCAACATGGGCTTCACCTGGGAGCTTGTTATAACTACAGAATGCCAGCCCCAGTGCAGCTCCGCCGAATAAGAATCTTTTAAACGATTTCCAGTGATTGTAGGCATTAAATTAGAGGAGTGCTGCTCTGGAGTGTCATGGAAGTAGAGAAGAGACTTGCTAAGGAAGCTGATCTTTGTTCCGTTTGAAAGTGTGGTGCAGTAGTTGTCATTCATTCCGATTTCAAATATTCAATAGTACAGAAATAGTGGTATCAAATGATGAAAAATGCTGAGATTTTGGTACTCTAAAGTTCTGCAATGTACTAAACATCAGAATACTGAAAAGGAGGTATTGCAGTCACTGGGCTTAAGATACAGTTAATAGTTTAGTTATCCCTTTATTTTCAGGTGTTGAAGCTACTGAAGGTTTATTTCCACTTGTAGGATTTGTAGTAAAGAATTGTGCATTGGTAGTTGATCATTTTACATAGAAAGTGTTGAGGAAGGCAAGAATACAAAATGATCGTGTCATTAGTTTATTTTAATTTTTCCTGTTCATTTTGTAATAAAATTGTTAATTTTTATTTCTATTAAGAGTAAAGAAGCTTCTGAAATTATTTATAATAAGAATAAAGGGGCAAAGGTATTCGCTTTCCTTTAAACTTATAAAAGTATTTAAATCAACCTCACATTTAGTAGGTACCTATTTTATGTTTAAGAGTGATTCATTGGGAGTGACTTGAGGTGAGAAGTGACTTGTTTCAGTTGGGACATGAGTCATACTTAGCAGTAAGAATTGTCCACGAAGAAATTACTTTTAGTTTGGGGTTAGGGTTAGGAGCAATTTGTGTGGGGAATGCTGATGTAATAAAATTTAAGATAAAAGCTGGTTTTAATGTGAAGACATGACTGAAGAAAAAGTTTTGTTCTTTCAATAGTCTCAGCGAAAAGTAGTGATGAGTTCACTCTAGACAGTGAGAATGAAATTGAAAGGAGTGAGAATGATGAAAGAAAGATTTTGGAGACTGGAACACTATAACAACAGTAGCAAACTCAACAGCAGATTAGGATGGCTTGTCTGGCATTAAAGGGGTCAGGAATTAGGTCGTTTTGAGCCTGTAAGTTATAAAGTGGGTTATGCCAATAAACTTATAGAACTCCCATGTTGGTTTAATTAATATATTGAACTTTGCTGTGGTCTGTATTGAACTTGAGGTCATAGGTCCAGTAGGAATTTTTGAAATTTGTATTTGTTCTCTCAGAAGTGTAAGTGGCAACAAAGTGCAGGACTTTGTATGTTAATAGCAAGCAGGAATTGAAGTTTTGTTTTTTTTTTTTTTTAACATTTGAGATTATTTTCTTTTGGGGTCAGTCTAGTGTTTCGCATATCCTTTTCATAGGATGTTTTACATCTTGAATATAAACAATTAAAACATTTTAGCATTCTTCAATGCTTACTTCAAAAGAATATGAGCTCATTCTCTTTCCCCTTTTGTCTTGTATGTCTGCAATGTAGGGAGGTATGGAGACTTTGGAACTTCAGAAGGACATAAAAGAAGAATCAGATGAAGAAGAAGAAGATGATGAAGAATCTGGACGATTACGTTTCAAAACCGAAAGGAAAGAAGGAACAATTATTAGGCTCTCAGATGTCACTAGAGAGAGAAGGAACATTCCAGAAACTTTGGGTAACTTTTTTTGCTTGTCTCCCATCCTTCTTCACTCCCATATTAACTTCCTCCGTGGTATTGCTGTAATTAATCAAGTTCAAAAAAACGGTGACTGTAGGTAATTGTGGCTACCATCCAGAGATGGATGGTCTGTGTGATGTCATTGCTGAGTGATGGTGCTCTAAAGTCATTCTATAAAACAACTGTCATTTTTAAATTAAAAATATTTGAATAAGATGTTTAAGATAATTTTAATAGTTTTTTTGTTTTTTGTGTCTGTGGGTTTGAGCTGCTCTCGTCCAAGACCAGTTCCTGACTGGTCTTGAGAAGGTAGCATGGGGATGGCAGCTACAGGGCCATGTGACCCTTTCGAAGACCCCCGAGGTTGCCGGGACTAATTCTGGACCAGACTGGTTTTTTTTTTTTTTTTTTTGTAGCTTTTAGTGTCTTCATAGCTATTTTTTGGGGGTTTGTTTTCTGCCATTTCCTTTCAGTGTGTTGTAAGATAGGTTGACTCTTTTTAGGAGTAATTGATCGAATGTCATTCTGCACAAGCCTTTCTTTTAAAGATCTGTTACTGATTAACAGAGAGCCTTTTTCAGTAGTGATCCTATCCTTTCTTAGACAGTTTTTCCCAGTGTCCATTGCAAATAATAAAATAGTGGTTCTCAAAGTTGAGTATCAGAATCTCTCAGGGCTTGTTAAAACACAAACTTGCAGACCCACTCCCAGCTTTTCTGAGTCATTAGATCATTAGATACAGGTGGGGCCCAAGAAAGTTGAATTTCTAATGATTTCCCAGGAGATGCTGCTCCAGAACCAGTGTTTGGAGAACCACTGGTAGGGTGTAGGGAGTGGGGTGGTTGTTCTCCTACGGAGTGGGGTGAGAGGGTGGAAGGACAGAGGGGTTCTACCTGCTATCTGGTGTTGGTCTAGATAAAAATCAAGATCTAACCTTCATTACTACATTTATTACTTCTTAAAAATCATCATTTATAATTGTTTTAGTCCAAACATGAGCATGTATCTTTAAAAGCAGATGCAAATTCTGTGGTAGGACACTTAGCTCCCAAGGTACACAGGTTAACAATAGTGAGCCAGTCTTATAATGTTAATTTACTAAGCAGGATTTAGGGAGACATTGGAACTTAGTGTTCTCTCCTTCTTCCTGCTGCAGTTTCCTTCTCCACCTTTTGGCCCAAGATTTCCCTAGAGACTTTTCTCAGGTTATGGTATAAATTTGTCAGTTGGTCTGAACCAGATTTCGTAGAAACATCATACATTTCTAAGAAATAGGGTCTGAAGTTTGCTTTGGGTAAAAGGAGATGGAGCAAAATTTTAAAACAGAAGGATGTGATTGATAACATCGTAGAACAGGCTAATTCAAGCAAAAATACAGCAGTCTTGCATTGGGATGAGATGAACAAAGGAAGGATCTCCCATCTCTGGCTGAACACTAAGAGCATTGTGGAGCAGCAGCTGCGGAGCAGGCATAGGGGCCTTCTTGAACTGCAGAGGGAGCTGTAGAGGGAAGGAGGAGGAAGAGGAGGTGGTTAGTTGTCGCTTTTGCTTTGTGTTGGGTCTCATCTGGGTTGTGGCTTTGATTGCATACATTTTAAACCTGTGTATAAAAGCATAGTAACTGAGAGTGCCCATAGGTCACTATAAGTTTTAGGAGTATTAAATCACTTGATAGTCAACATTACAAATGGAAATCTTTATCTCTGTAGTCAGCTCCCGTAGGACCACTGTAGATATCATGGATCATCTTCTCTCTTCTTTGTCACTCTCTCCTGACCCATGACACCTCTGTCTCTGCCTACTTCCTTGGCCTCTAGCCATGATCATCTCACCCCTCAACCCTAGCACTGATTATATCCTTGTTCTGAAATGTTGTCCAACTTGGCTGTGTTTATAATTTTTGTTTGTTTCATCTCTTTCTTTTCAATATCGTTGCCTCATTTTATTCTTTCCAGGGTCATTTATACTTTTATTTAAATAACTTTGTATCAAATTTTTTTCTTTTTAAAGCATCTGGCAGTTGTATAGCCATGTGATGCTGAGGCAAGAGTCTGGAAGGGTTGGTTTATGGTGGGTAACTTGCCTCCTTTCGGGGTGGGGGTATTATGATGTCCTTAGAGGCAGAGTGACTTTAAGTATAAACTACTTGACTACTTACCAGTCTTTCAAACATTAAAAAGGGACTTAGCTGCATTTAAAATGCAACTTTTGGCTAGGTAATAGGGCAAGTGAGATAGTACTTAAAAATATTCTTTTCTGCTCAGTGTTTGTGAGTACTCACTGAAGAATGCTTAATGCTTAGCTGCATGAGTTTTCTGTTAATTGTATAGTTGAATTATTCCCAACACAAAAATGGTTTGTTTATCAAAAATTGGCTTTCTAAAACAGTGAGTTCTCTTATTACCTTTAGCATCTCCCTTAATTTTACATTTGAAGAAATTTTTATTGAAAAAGAGAGGATGCCACAGTATTTGGTAAGCTACAAATTTGCGTAAGTTTTTTTCCTGTCAGTTTACATGTTCCTAGTGATCAAAATACCAGTTTCAGGTTTAGAAATAATTGCATTTATTTGATTTATGAAGCTGTTTGTCTACTCTTTGTAATGGGATTAAAATATCTTGCTACCAGAATACATATGTATTATTAAAACCAAGTTTTTCTTGGTGATATCGTTGAGAGCACTACCTTCTTTAAAAAGAAGAACCGAATAGTGCTCTGGTGTCCCCTATTTCTGACCCTAAAAGTTTGAATTTGAAATAGTGAATTCTCTCCAAAATCTAGAAGAGAGTTTTGGTTATTTTTAGTCTTTCTTTCTTTTTTTGCATTCAGATACATATAAGAAACACTGGTGCATATGATAGTCTCAACAGTTAAGAAACTAGTGCACAATTGTTGGTCGGTATTTTGAATTCAGATCATATTACAAGTAGAGTTTTGGGGTTTCATCTAGGTTAAGATCTTAATAGGCTAGCTTTTTTCTTAACTAGAATTCTAGAAATTAAACCTTACAGGAAAAGATGTGACAATTTTATCAGTTTTTCCAAGGATGGTACAGAACTACATACTTGGGAAGTAAATTCATTCATGACATACAAAGGGTGCCAGAGGATGTAAGTGCTGAGAGAGAATTCTGTCTTGGAGCCCAGTTGAGCCAGGTTACTGGAGCTTGTGTGTGTAAGAGAATGATTTATTGTGAAGGAAAGTGCCAATAGCCATCTCTGGAAATGGGGTGTCATTGACTAGAGTCCTTCAAGTGTTAGTTCTGGAAATTCAAAAGTGTCTGTTCTTTTGCCCTAGGAAACGGTCCTCAACTTGTCTTTGAAAGCAGTATAGACCATAAATGAAAGACTACATTTATTTTAGATAGGCTTTTTTTGTTCATTATCTGTGAGTAGGTATCCAGATTTTGTGTTATTCTAAGTTTCATTGACACATGTAGTATGTTATTTTTTTGTTGCTTTAGCCTGAAAAACCTGCTTATTTCAGCCATGTAATGTCCTCTGGAAAGAATTTCCTTGGTTAATTTCATTTAAGACAAAGGATCTATGGAGATAAATATTTTTAAGTACTAAACAGTTCAAGATTGTTAGTGCTAGCAATAGCTTACTGTCCTGGTTTATACTGTGGTCCTTGAATTTGCAAGGTTTTAAAAAATTTCTTGATTCAGTTATCTCTTGAAACATCTCAGACTATCATTTGTTATTTTTAATTTAATTTGCCTAGCAGATTGTGTGTTCTATAAATATTTCTTTCCAACTATTATAAAATTATTTGCATGCGCACATGTTTTTCTTAACATTTTAGAAAGGGACAATACAATGTAAAACTTTGTTACGTTGAGCTATATATCTCTTTACTTTAGTATCTGGACATAGTTCAGAAAACACTTAAAGGGAAATTAACATTTCAGTTGAAGTTACAAATGTAATTTTCATCCTGTCATATTTTGGTGACCTTTTGTGACAGCTTGTCTCAATTGGAGGAAAGCTTTTTTACTTGCTGATTAAAGATGTCATTTGAAACCATTTTATTACTGAGGATAGTGAAATTAATCTTGACACTCAGAACCACTAGAAAAATAATTGCTGATTCACTGCATAAAATGTGTGTGTGAACTAATCTTTTAGTCAAGATTAGAATAAAAGTCTATGCTGCTTAAAAAGAGATTGAATTTTCTTTCAAATGGCATCTAGATTTATTTGAAGGGGAGGGGGATACCTTAGAGACAATTTCAAGAAAATGGAATGTGGCTTAGAGATTTTTGGAAGAGTTTGGAGCTGCTGATGGAATCCAAGGTAGGAGGTTGACTCGAGATTATCCAAAGTTTGCCCTTCACTGGGGAAGATGGCATGAGAAGGCTCTTCTCAGTGGTATTCAGTGACATCTGTAAAAATACGCATTTATTCATGTAAGATTTATTGTAACAATTTAGATGTTATTGTAAAGGGACCATATTTGGATAAATCTTTGTTTTCCCCTTTTAGAGCCTAGACTAGTATGTTACCTGGAGGTTTTTAGGACCAGAGGCCATGTTTTTGTATCCTTAAAGTGTTGGGCAGAGCAGTAAGCAGCTGCTGAGTGCTTCGCAAAAGTTTGTATGAGTTTTTCTTACGTGGCTTTGCTCTCATTTGATATAGCTTCTGTAGCATACTACATGCATATAGAAATTTGTCACAGAGTAAAGTTTTTTAAAAATAAATAATGAAAATCTGAAATGAAATGATAGGGTTTTTTATTTGTTATGTGTTTTCTTTAATTGTTTGACTTCAGAGTGAATTCATTAATAGTTTTTTTTTTTTTTTTTTTTTTTTTTTGACTTGGAGTCTCACTTTGTCACCCAGGCTGGAGGGCAGTGGCACGCTCCCGGCTACCGCAGCCTTGACCTGCTGGGCTCGGTGATCCTTCCACCTCAGCCTTCCAAGTAGCTGGAACTACAGGCGTGCGCTACCACACCCAGCTAATTTTTGATTTATTGTAGAGATGAGGTCTCACCAAGTTGACCAGGCGGGTCTCGAACCTGCAGGCTCAGACAATCTACTCACCTCAGCCTCTCAAAGTGCTGGGATTACAGGCTGAGCTGCCGAGCCCGGTTTTTAAACGAGAATGGTCAGGAATTTGTTTCTTTGAGTCTCTGGCCATTGTATTTTAATAATACTTCTACTGGCTTCAGTAGGAAAATTGTAAGGTGTAGGACTGGTGGCAGTTGCTCCTGAGCAGTGTCATCTACCAGTAAAAGAGGAAGTACTGCAAAATGCCCAACAGATTAAGGGCAGTGGTTACATTTAACTTCAGCTCTTTCTTTTTAGCTTCACTCAGGGCATATTAGTGGTCTCAAATGAAAGTAATTTAAAACTTATTAATGATACTTGCATTTTTTTGTGATGGAAAGCCTGTCTTCATTGGTCAGATCTCACCCATGGATTGTACGTGTCACCGGTTGTATCATACTTGCCACTGTTAGACAGCATTTACTGCGAGTGCAGTATATGCTGTTGAAGAGTTTCATTGTCACATGTTTTTTTCCCGTTTTCTCTCTATAAATCTAGTTTGGGCTGTTGGAAGGTATCTAACATATATGCCTCTTTTCAAATAGAGCTTTCAGCAGAGGCCAAAGCGGCATTACTTGAATTTGAAGAAAGAGAGCGACAGCATAAACAGGGACGCTATGGCTCCAGGCGGGGAGGACGGCGAGGAGGCCCGTTGATGTGTCGTGGCGTGGGGGACCAGAGGAGAGAGAGCAGTGACAGGGCCAGGATGAAGGACCACAGACCTGCACTGCTTCCTGCACAGCCTCCCGTCGTGGTAACTTCGGATTTTATTGTGGTAGCCCTAGAACTTTAGAACAAATGAAAATACAGTATGCTTGTGGGTATCCTGTTGTACATTGATTTCTTCTTAGTCTGAAATTAAAGTTTAGTAATAGAAGCAATGGCTGAAGTTTCTGCTTTATAGTCTATTATTTGATTTAGTGCATAGTCTTACAAATTCAGTCCTCCGGTCATGGGTAGTAAGAATTAATCCTATACCACAGCTGTTGCCAGAGGAGGAATTCATGAATGACTAATGTCCTCAAATGACAAGAGCCATGGTAGAGCCTACTGCTCCCTTTGGTCTCTAGAGAGGTGCTTGTGAGAGCACTGCCTTTAAAACAACTCAAAGTATCACATACAGAATTTAGGCAGTAGTTGTTTATTTTGTAAAAAGTTTTTCCTTCATATTGTTTACCATGGATTTTTTTCTTAAATAGTAGTTTCTCATAGATAATTACTATGTCCTTTCCATTCAAATTTTTAGTAATTTAGGAATAAGTCAGATACTTGTAACTTCAACTGAATTAGAATTTCCTCTGTATTTCAAAGATGGGACCGCTCAGAAGCGAAGACAGGTGTTGTGATTTTTTTTTTGTTCTTTTAGTTGAGCTTTAGGATTTTATGACTTTAAAAACCTTAGAAGTCAGTCTTCAAGGAAAATTTTGTTTAATATAAATATGTGTTCACTGTTGTCTACTATATGTCCCTCTTACATTTTTTTATATGAATTCAGAAGAAAACCACATTTTGCCTCTGTGTAGAAATGTTATATTTTAGGAGGCACTCACTGAAATAAAGTAGAAAAGATAATTTCTGGTTTAGCATGGGAATTGTGTTTTTGGTGTGAAGAAAAGGGAGTAGACAGGCTGATTATAACATACGGAATTTGGTGATATTAGTGACTGCTGTTTGCTCATATACCTGTTTTATTCTTAAGCGTCTCTAATAGCAGAAAGGCTTGAACTTCAGTTTCTTTTCTTTTTTTTTTTCCCTGCCCTCTGTCCCACCCCAAGCCTACACTTGCCATATATTGAATAGCCAATTCACTCACTTTGACTTCCTTGGGGGAAAGCACCCCCATATCATTGTGTCTCTATGATGCTGGAAAAGTCATTGAACTCTGTTTTCTTATTCATAAAGAAAGGAAAGCTATGCATCACCTACCTCCTTAGGAGAAGTTGAATTGAGAGAATGTGGGAATACTTTTTAAAAATGTCATGGAAATTTCAGGTGACCTGAATCCCGATGGTAATGTTTTATATCAGGATTTTAATATGACTGATCGGGACTATTAGAGCCTATTGTGTACTATGCGTAAGCCAGATAGCTTCTCTAAGTCTAACACAGCTTTGGATTGTGAGCAGTAGTCTAATCTTTACCAATTAGTGGTGAAAAGGTCAGGCTGTCCGAAATGAACTTACTCTCACCCTAACTGTGTTCTCTCTCAAGTCTGAACAGCCTCAGTCCTATTCACTCCCCATCCCTGAGTTGTTCTGTCCCCTTGACTCCTGGCCCCCAAAGTTCTGGAAGGAATATTCTTGACTCATCTCTCTGCTTCTGCTCATTTTCTCCTTAGTTGGTTCCTTGCTGGCTGGATTCCCTTCTGTGCTCTGTCCTGAATTGTGTTCTCATAATTGCCACTTGAGCTCCTTTTTTTGAGTAACTCTTTTTTGGGTTTATGAAGTTTTGGGTGTTTTTATCTTCCAGAACCATTCTGTCTTCCTTCTCCTTTGACTTTTTCTTTAAATTTTTAATTGCCAAATAATTTCATATATTTATGGGTTACAACATGATGTGTGTGTGTATATACATATATATACATATATTTAGTCAAGCTAATTATCACATCATCTTAATTACTTATCATAGTTTCATATTGAGAACAGTTAAAATCTACTTTTCTAGCAAATTTGAAGTACCTTTCTCTTTAATTACATAGTTTCTCCAGATTTTGTCCTTAGTCCTTTTTTGATCAGTGTTCTTACCTAGCAGCATTCCCTTTGCTATCATCTACTGTCTCTCTGTGTCTTAGTCTTTAGCCTAACCTCTTTCTAGGTTGAGTTTTTCCATTTTCCAACTATCCCTGTACCACATGGGTATTTCAGACCCTCAGTGTCACTGTTTAAAACAACATGTGATCTTTCCCTTAAAACCCCATTGTGCTAATGAATTATGCTGGTACAGTGCATTATGCTAATGCATTGAATTAACGATCATGCATTGTGGTTACTCTCAGTACAATTAAAACTTACATGTTCCTGTGTCTGTTAATGTGCTTTCAATAGGGATACAGTAGTAAATAAGATAGATAAGGTTCCTGCACTCATGGGCGAATGTGCATACTACAACTGTGGTGAGTTAAGGATACTGGATTCTGGGAGCATGTATGCCAGTGGATGTGAACTGGTACCAAAATCTTTGCAAGAATCCTCGAGGAAGGATAGGCAGACCAAGGCCAAACAATGATTAGTTTAGTTTAAAATCATTGTCCCCCTGAAATGTCTTCTTGCTCTTCATCAGACTCTAGCCATTTCTTTCCTTTATCTCTTGCCATAGCCTATTAAGTGATCTGCCTTCCATCCTCTTCACCCAAGTCCATCTCACACTTCTGTTAGTGATCATCTTCCTACTAGAGAGATAATCAGTGATCCTTCATTATACACATTGTATATGGTTTAACAGATCGTTTACTTGTAATTCAAAAGTCTTCCATAATTTGGCATCATCCCAGGGAAAACGGCTTGTTAAATTAGACAGCTGAATTAGTAGTGTTCTGCTGCTAATTAACTATGTAGCCAGTTTTATTAGTGGTTAAAAGCAAAATCTATGGAACTAGATTGCCTGAATTTCAGTTCCAGCTCTTGTGTTTCCAGATACTTGATCTGGTAAAAGGAGGTTAATAAATAGGACCCACTTTGTAGGATTGTTGGGAGCTAGGTCAGTTGCTTTTTGTATTGACCTTACAATAAGTACTTAAAATGTGGGGCGGGCTCAGTACATAGCAGCTGTTGTTGTTCATCCCCTCTCTAGTGACTGTGTTTGACATAATAACTCCACATCTCTTCGAGTGTGTAATTTTTGTATCATTTGTATCATTCTTTGCTCTTTTTATGTGACTTGAAGCCATCCTGGTCTCCCTTTAGTTTACCAACAGGTAACTCTCTGCTGCCCTGCTTATTTCTGAGTCTCTGAACCTCACTCTGTGTGCTATATCTCTCCATCGCTGAGTCCAGATACTACCTTCTCCAAGAAGTTCCCCCCATTCCCACCTCAGTCCTGATGGAGCCTGTCTCTTTTTAGCCTGTTCTGTTTTATAGCAGGGTAACTGGCCTACATTCTTGTCTTTCCTACCAGACCTCCTGGAGGAGGGAGCAGGGCCTCCACGCAGGGAGTGCCGAGGACAGTTGTTCTTCTGCTCCCGCCGTAGTGCTTTGTTTAGTGTGGGCAGTTTTGTTTGCTGAACTGAACTCTTTTATTTTCAGAATTCATACTGGGACTTTGGGCCTATCTTTCCTTGCCTTGAGATTGGCTCAGTTGGGAGACAAGAGCCCTTGCTGTGAATAGGTGAAGCAGCTTCTTAAACCTGATGCTTTTAGACAAGTTGTTTCTACAGACTTCTTAAATCATAACTTTAAAAATTTAATCAGTATAAATTTGTAACACATTAGTATTCTTTTACTTTTGAATGTTGATTCCTGTGATTTTTCTTTTTTGTGTGTGATTTTTAGACTCATTCTCCAAGATTAATTCCTCCTCCACAGCCACAGCCGCCCCCTCCACCACCGCCGCCTCCTCCTCAGCAGCAGCCGATTCGAAGTCTGTTCCAGCAGCAGCAGCTACAGCCTCTGCTTCCCTTGCAGCATTCGCATCACCCCTCCCCGCCTCAGGGAATGCACATGCCGCCCCAGATTGAGACCCCGAGAATAATGATGACCCCTCCTCCTGTGACTCCACAGCAGCCCAAGAACATACATATCAACCCGCACTTCAAAGGGACGGTGGTAACTCCTGTTCAAGGTGTGTGTTTTCCTTCACTGTTGTAAAGTACACCTGGTCCTGACTTACACTGGTTTGACTTAGGATTTTTTCACTAACAATTTTGCAACTTTGTGAACGTGCAGCAGTATGCATTCAGTAGAAACTGTAGTTTGAATTTTGAAATTTGCTCTCTTCCTGGGCATCGGGATACTCTCGCACTCTCTCTTGACACGGGACAGTGGCAGCAACCCCAGGTCCCTATCAGGCACTCAATCATGAGGGTGAACAGCCTGTACTGTGCAGAAGTCTGTGTTGCCAGAGAATTTTGCCAACTATAGGTTAATGTCAGTGTCTGAGCACATTCAAGGTAGGCCAGGCTAGCTTTGGTGTTCCGCAGGTTAAGTGTATTAAGTGCATTTTCACCTATGCTATTTTCAACTCTGGATGGACTTGCTGGAATATAGGCCCAACATAAGTCAAAAAGCATGTGTTATATTATAGGTTACTGTGCATCTGAAGGCACTTATTAGTTTCACTGAAGCCATTGCTATGGCAAAAGAATGGATTTTCCTTGTTTAGTTCCCCATTCACGTAGACAAATTTTAGCTTGATGGGTCAAGTTCATTTCTTTAAAAATGTATCTCTTGTTTTACAATTGAGTGGAAAGTACTGAGAGAACATTTGAAATGTAAAGAATATATTAGAGGCAGTTGAAATGTCTGAGCTGTTACACTTTGTAAATCTCGTGGTGAGAATGTTTGCAGTAGTGAGTGTTCCTTTTGCAGTGTGTCCCCCTTTAATTTCAGTGTCAGCTGGTAAGGTTGGACAAATCCATTTTTTAATTATGATAATTGAATAACTGCAGATCTTATTATTACAGAAACATGTTCCTGAAGCTGTTTTTGAGCAGTTTATATGAAGCATATCTTCATGCATCTGTTAACACTCATTTATTTAATTAATTAATTAATTTTTGAATCAGGGTCTCAGCCTGTCACCCAGGCTGGAGTGCAGTGGCATGAACATGGCTCACCACAGCCTTGACCTCCTGGGCTGAGGCAATCCTTCTACCTCAACCTCTTGAGTAGCTAGGACTACAGGCATGTGACACCACGCCTGGCTAATTTTTTTGATTTTTGTAGAAACGACGTCTCGCTATGTTGCTCAGACTGGTCTCAAACTCCTGGGCTCAAGCATTTCTCCTGCCTTGGCCTCCCAATGTCCTAGGTTTGTAAGTGAGCTGCCATACCTGGCCAGTGCTCATTTATTAAGCTATTACTCTGCCTTTGGTATCTGAGGTATATTGGTGAACAGAACAGACAGAACATGACCACAGGATCATGATCTTGCTTTCTAGCAGACAGTCTATTCTTTATTGGCAATAAACCTAATAAATATGGATTTTATGTGACATGTTAGATGATGACAATGCAGTGAGAGAAATTTAGCAGGATGGGTGGACGAGGTGGGTTGCATCTGAAATAGGGTGATCAGGGTGGGTTTTACTGAGCAAGGGAGAGTCAAAGGATGTCAAGAAATTAGTGATGTGTTTTAGGGAGAAGATTGCAGGCAGGTCAGCAAGTACAAAGGGGCTTACTCTAAGGAAGGTCATGCCTTAGGTGTTTAGTAACCAAAAGAAGACATGTGGCTTTTTTGGTGGGGTGTTAAAAACAGAGAAGAAATGCAGAACCTGTGTCCTGTGGGGACTCTAAGCCATTCTGAGGACTGTGGCTTTTACTCTAAGGAAAGATAGACAGTGACCAAAGGAGTCTGAGCTGAGGAATGCCACGACCTGGTTTATATTTTAAAAGCTTCATCTTGCTGCTGTGTTGAGTAGACTGAAAGGTAACCGAGGTGGAAGCAGGTGTCTAGGAGGTGACAGGTGATTGTGGTGCAGATCAGTGTATTTCAGGGAGAGTGAAGAATGACTCGATGCTGGATATGGTTGGAAGATGGAGCCAAGAGGATTTGCTAGTGGATGATTGTGAGAGGAAGAGAAGAGTCAAGCATGATGCCAAGGGGACCTGAAAATTTGGAGAGATGGAGTTGTCATCACCTGAGGAGGGAGAGAACCAAAAGTTCTGTTTTGAGTGTGTTAAATTTCAGATTCCAACTAGACACCCAGGTAGAGGTGTCTAGTAGGCAGTTGAATGAGAGTTCAGATGGAGGGGTCTGCACTCAAAGCCCAAGTTGAGGGGTTATTGGCATATAGATGGATCTAGAGCTTGCACTCAGATTACAGCCCTAGAAGAAGGGTGTCTGTGTAGGGGACCATCAAGAACTGGCACCTGGGGCATTTGACATGAGAGGTGGAGTCCAGAGTAGTGCTTGACAGAGGAGCTGGGAATGGGGAAAGAGTGGAGGACCTGAGCAAAGGAGGTGGCATGTGGTCACGGGGTGGGCAGGGCTGCTGATGGGTCGATGGATGCAGACTGATACAGTAGTTCTGATACAGTAGAAGAGGCTTAAACCTGGCTGAGATGGAGCACAGAATTGGAGATTGTTTTATCCACTTGTTTGATTGTGTTTGATTGCTTGTTTGATTGTGTCTGCTAAAACAAGTGAGATGGTGATTAGTGGGAGCAAGTGGGTTCGAGAAAAAGTTTATTTGGAAATTGGAAAAGTTACATTGCACACTTACAGAAAAGAGCTAAGGTTCAACTAGACTGGTCTCTGACATCACAAGCTTCAATACTCTGCTGCTCAGAGTGGTATAGGGAGGCAGCTGGACAGTTGTATTCTCCTGCTTGCAAACTCAGCAACTGCAGGGCCCGTCTGGGAGAATCTGCAAACAGACTCCTGGATGCTGACTGAGGCAGCTTTTCTGGGCTGGGCCAGGTGTCAGCTGTGCCCCCACCAAGCCTGTCCTCAGTGACTTTTTTTTTCCAACCATTATTCCTGTTCTTTTTTTTAAAACACAGTTAATTTTTTTAAAGAAGAGAAAAAAGATTGGTACTTTATGAAAATTACCAACTCATCAGAGGCTTCTGTGTTAGAAATTCATTCATTAAAATAGATTGCCTCCCAGAGATACCACTTTGACTTCTTGCTCTCACTCTCCTGGTTAAAGAGGCTTAATGTTTTTATCCTTTTATTGTATTGGAATTATTTGCCAGCTACTCTTATTTTCATTTAAATTCCAAGTTAATAAAGGTAGTACATATGATCTAGTTCTTGAAGATCTGGGTATTTTATATTTGGTATTTAATTCTTAAAATTGTGTCTTTGTATTGTTTAATGTGTAGTTTTTTCCTTTCTCACCTTCGTTGTAATCTTCTGAAGTCAGAGACATTCTCGTTTTTTTCTTTCTCCACCTCACAATCCTAATAATTTTGCTTGAGATATATAATTGATATATCACTATCTATGTAGAGCTGGGGAGGGTTGAGTTCTATTTTTATATAGTCTTATAAGTTGATCCACTTTGATTTTGAAATTTTGACTCATTGAATTAGTATCTCAAAAAGAGGAGCTGGACTTCTGCTATTTTTACATTTTGTAAAAATGACTTTGTCTCACTGCTTTGATCAAGCAGTGACACAGGTCCATATATGACTGTCACTTTAAGTTGAACCTGTGGGAAGTGTGTCAGTTATAAGGCTTAATGTACAGAATTCCTTGAGTAATCATAGTAAATAAAAAATAGTTTGCCCTAGCACTTTATTTTTAAGGTAATTTTGATGGACTCTTAAGATATATCATCTCTATATTTGTCATTTACCAGAAACCTCTTAAATTAAAAATATGCTACATTGTAAACTTTACCTGATATGTGATAGTCTGCTAGGGCTCTGTAACAAGTACCACAGACTCTGGAGGTAAGGTGAGGGCCTAAACAGCGACTTTTCTTTCTCACAGTTCTGGAGGGTGGAATTCCAAGATTAAGGTGTTGGTATGGCCAGTTACTCCAGAGCCTGTCTGCTTGACTTGTAGTTAGCTGCCTTCTCCCTTTGTCTTCATGATCTTTCCTTTGTGTGTGCACTTGCCTGTGTCTAAATTTCTCCTTCTTATAAGGACACCAGCCTGGTTGGATTAGGGCCTACTGTAACGACCTCATTTACCTATTTTAAAGACCTTAACAGTGGAATGCAGTCACCTTCTCAGGTACTATAGGCTGAGGTTTCAACATAGGAATTTGGGGTAGGGTAGGTGGCCAATTCAGCTCACATCGTTTGGCTATCGAGGAGCTTCTAGGTGCATCTGCCAGCATGTTACAATGGAAGATGTGGCCTCTACTCTCGTTGGTGAGTTTTTTCAAAATCAAGATCAATACAGCATATGATAAGTTTTAAAGAACTGAAATACATCTGGTTTAGTCCCAAGGTGTGAAACTAAAATCTTGCTTCTTTTCTATTATGAAATGTCTTTTAAAAAATGATTTGATTCCTTGTTCTTCGATAGACAGGTGGGATTTCTGCTTGCTTAAAAACAAAAATAAAAGTTTTGGCATAGTAGATTGTTAGTTGCGGGGGGCCTGCCCCTGCAAGTTTCGGGGGTCCCTGGAAAGATGTGGCGGCGTCGGCGATTTGAGGGATAGATATGAAGAAGAGAAAGAAAGAGAGAAAGAAAGAGGCTCAACTCCTGTCTAGTGCAGAAGCCGTGTAATGGAGATTTCCATGCTCCTTTTATCCTAAATTTTCATGGGCTAAATCACAAATTTTCACGTGAACACAAAGCCAGGTGGATGAGGGGCACCCCCCACCCACCAGGTGTTTCCTCAGGCATGAGGAAGAACAAACCCAAGATTGTCTTACTGTTCCCCATGCTTGGTTAATATTCCTCAAAAGTAACACAGCAATATTTCCCTGATGTCACAATGTTTCTAACAATCAATGGCTTTTAAATCCCTTACACACACAATACCTTAAGCAATGACTAACTTATTCTAATAACTTTCTTATTCTATACTAATTAACACCAACCCTAGCTACTATGCTAAAGTTCCAACTGTATGGTTACTATGACAACTCTTAACAAATACAGCTTAGACCGATTCCTAAAGAATGTGGCCCAGTCCAAAGATCATGCCGGGCTCTCTT